>OU015499.1:92127521-92210021 GCA_907164885.2 Dolomedes plantarius | reverse complement strand
GAGAGTGTGAACTAATAGTCGGAATTGAAAAAAAAGCTTTCTCATCAAGTATGACATTAATTCATGTTTTAATTCTAGGAAAACATAATTCTAAAAATGGCTGTGTATTTGGATCACAACCTTACGATAATTTCTCCCAGTGCAAACAATTCATACAAACAATAAAGTACTAATAACCATGCAAACAATAAAGTACTAATAAGCATGTTTCAAAATTACTGTTTACAGTGGCAACCTGTTTCTTTTCCCCTGCATTTAACTTCAATTCACATCGGCAAGCAGAGTCAAATGGAGTAACTAGCACACACCAGAATTATTATTTCTTTTTCTAGAACATGCAAAATTTTTTTTCGATAATTATTTTGAGTTGGAAGGAGAAAGGATTAGTATCAAAATAAGTCTTTTCATCTCCAATTATATCTATAATTTCTATAATTTACTATAAAATTTATATATTTATGTATTATATAATAATTTATATATATATATATTTTTAATTTATATTCTTCAAAAGCCAAACTTTGACACTAATAAATTGAAAATTCTTGTACTTCAACTCGAACATTAGTACTTTTTAAGTACTTACAAAAAAAATAAAAATTACGGACCATGAATACAAAAATTAGTACTTTCTAAAAACTTTTGTGGGAGCCTTAGAAACAGAAACTGAATATAATCAGATTTTAAGAAATTTTAAGGACTGTGAAAAATAAATAGATATGAATTTTTTGTGAGTGAAAAGTTAATACAAAAATAAGTACTTTTTAAAAACTTTTGGGAGCCTTAAAAACAGAAGCTGAAAATAACGAAATTTTAAGGAATTTTAAGGATTGTGAAAAATAAATAGATATGAATTGTTTGTGAGTGAAAAAATGAATACAAAAATTAGTACATTTTAAAAACTTTTTTGGGTGCCTTAAAAGCAGAAGCTGAATATAATGACATTTTAAGGAATTTTAAGGATCGTACAGACCGTGTAAAATAAATAGATATGAATTGTTTGTGAATGAAAAGTGAATACAAAAATAACTTTCAAAAAACTCTTTTGGGAGCCTTAGAAATAGAAACTGGAAATAATGAGATTTTAAGAACCGCACGGACCGTGTAAAATTAATAAATATGAATTGTTTTCTAGAACAAGAACAGTAGAATCAAGTCTCCTGGTCAAGTATGATCTAATTTGTATAGATATGAGTACTAATAGAAAATTGCAAGTAAGTGATTTGCAATTTTCAAAAAGATATACCTAAAATCCCCTGCCAGCAATCGCTATAAATTTTTGTGCGACGTTTTTCAGTTCTATTTTCATACAACTGTCCTTAGTATTTTTGATTAAAAGAGAAAAAAATCGGATTTTTTTCTCTTACGGAAAATTACGGATTTTTTTTCCCCATTGAAAAATAAGTTACTCTGAAATAACTACCTTTTTAACTTTGAACGTAATTAAAAATTTTATTGCTAAAATTTTAATAAATCCCAAAAACAAATTATTCTGAAACTTTTCCTACGAATTAAAAAGTTATGTCCTTAAAACAAATTATTCGGAAACCTCTCTTACAAATTAAAAAGGAAAGTTTATGTCCAGAAAAAAAATTATTCTGAAACCTTTCCTACGAATGAAAAGTTATGTCCTGAAAACAAATTATTCTGAAACCTCTCCTACGAATTAAAAAAGGAAAAGTTATGTCCTGAAAACAAATTATCCTGACACCTCTCTTACGAATTAAAAAGGAAAGTTTAAGTCCAGAAAAAAAATTATTCTGACACCTCTCTTACGAATTTAAAAGGAAAGTTTATGTCCTGAAAACAAATTATTCTGAAAACGTTCTTACGAATGAAAAGTTATGCCCTGAAAACAAATTATTCTGAAGCCTCTCTTACGAATTAAAAAGGAAAAATTATGCCCTGAAACAAAAATCATTCTGAAATCGCGCCTACGAATTAAAAAGGAAAAGTTATGAAAATAGAGGCAAGGGTTCATCCGATATATATCAAACAAGCTTTATTAATTTTGATTTATCTATAAAACAAAAGTGTCCTGGACCCCTTCATTTAAAGCAACATTTTTTCCCACATTTTTCATTAATTTTAATTCAGAAAATGTTGTTAAACGGTATGTACCCATTGTGTTATTAACACAATGGGGGAATATTTTCTTGCGAACAACTTCAGAAATTCCAACTACCAGTTGTTAAAAATCGATCAGCTCCTTTAAACTTCAAATTCAAGCATTATGTACGGCGTTCCTCTCCCATCATTTTAGAAAAAGGGGATTGACAGCAAAATAGCCACAAAAAATATAGGAAACATCAACGATAAATGGTTTGACCATTACTTCCTACTCTGATTATAGGATAACTGAATCATGGCACAGTTGAAAACTTCTAAAAAAGAAAAGTAAAAATAAAACTAAAATGAGAGCAGCTGCATTTGTTCCCATCCTGGAGGTTTTAATCACAAAATATCCACAACTTATTTTTTTCAATTTCTAGATTTACCAGTAATTCTTGTCAAATTCTAGAAATTTCCAGCGCCTGTGGAAATAAAAATAAAATTCAAGAACTTTTCCAGGCTTTCAAGAACCCGTGGGAACGCTGTCATAGGACGACAAATGCAGACGATATTTTAAATCAAAGATAGAAAACAAATTACTACTAAAAGCAATGATAAAAATTTGTCTTAACTGTAAAAAAGAAATAATTGAATGAAAGTAAGTTACCACTATTTTAAACCAAAATAAATTTATTAATATCGAACATAAAACAATTGTACGTACCGTAAACTTTGCACCATTTTTCCAAGATTTTTTTGAAATGCTCACGTAAATCATAGAAATTCTGTAAAATGACTTTTGAAAGTAGTTCTATTATATTCTTAGATAATTAAGGTATAGTTCCATGTTAATAAAACCTGTTTTTATATGCATTTTATATTTTTTAATAATTTTTTAAAAGTGGTACAAAGTATACCACAAGGGCGGGTTACTTTGCACCACATGAAATAATAATTTGTTCGGAGCGAGAAAATTAACCTGGGGCAAAGTAACCTCATTCAAGTTAACTGTGGCACCTTATAGAATCGTGGAAAACTGACAGGATTTGAATTTTTTTGGTTTAAACCAGAGAAAATATTTTAAAACAAACACGTTCAACTAATTGTATTTAATATGTGAAAAAATAATATGACATCAACAAAATTTGCTGTTATTTTGTGGCAAAACTAAAAGGAAACACTTGTATATTTGATGCATCAGAATTTTAAAATTTTGTGTAGTATAAAAACAAATATTTAAAAATTTCCATAACCGTCAGCCAGCTCTGGGACTGAGAAAACACCTCGTTTGCTAAATAATTTGGGGGGATTTATACCTCCAACTATTTCTTCCCATTTATACAAAAGAGCATCTTTATTAACAGGCCACTTCCAGTTATTTAACGACTTCGTCATAACACTCACGAACGCTCCATCCTCACTGAAGCTTTCAATGACACCTGGGTAGTATTCATTTTCGTACATTACAACTACAAATGAATCAGTCTGCTTGTTGATAGGTTTAAGCTGGAATTTTGAATGTGTCAGTTCATTCTGTGTAGATGTATTCATCTCTTCCATCTTCTTTGCACCACTTTTGAGTTGGAGCAAAGTAGCCCCCTATCTGCTCTAAAACTAACTTCAAAAACAGTATCGATCATAAATGCATTCAGTGTAACAAGATTTAAACGTTATGACTTCAAAGACAATTAGTTTCTATATATAAATAGACAACATTGACCTTCAACTAAAATCGTTTCCTTGGAGCAAAATACAACTTTTTCAGATGAAGATTTTAACTAAAAATAGTACTAGCACAGACACACTTGGCAAACACTACCCAAAATGGCTGCTAAAACAGTAATTATCATTCATGTTATGAGAGGTGGTGCTATCATCAGATAACAGTGAAAATGTTGTTAATTATTCACTAGTTTATCTGCTAGATGGGATGAAATCTTTTTTCAACAATGGTGCAAAGTTACCCATCTACGGTAACTTTGCACCATTGGTGGTTTACGGTAGGTAATTCGAAATTCTAAATTAAAAATAAAACTGAATAAAATTACTGAATTCCATTCTGCTTTTAATCTCCTCTTTCGATTATCTGCATTGTCTCGATTCCTACAAACCTTTCATTCTTTTTTTTTTCAATATCTTTGCAAAATATTTTAGGATTGTTATATAAACGCAAAAGATAATAGTCAAAACTCCTTTTTTAGAATTTTTCAAATTCAATTTTTTATAAATACAGAAGGATATATGACGAGTGTACACATCAATATATTTTTTAATATAATTTTACAAATAAATAATTTCTGAACTTATATTTTGATAGAACAAATTTGTAAATTCAAATTTTTAGAAATTCAGAGAGATCAATAGCGAGTGTACACATCCATGTACTTTTTAAAATGGTTTTACAATAATTTCTGAATTCATAAACAATTTCTGAGATTTTTTTTGATTGGACAAATTTTTAAATTCAATTTTTTAGAAATTCAGATTCATAAATGGCGAGTGTTATGTACTTTTTAAAATAGTTTTTTACAAAAATTTCTAAAGTCACAAATAATTTCTTAGTTTTTTTTTATTTATTGGACAAGTTTTAAAATTCAATTTTTTTAGAATTACAGATAAATAAATGACGTGTGTATAAATTCATATACTTTTAAAAATTATTTTAAAAATGTAATTAATTTCTGAAGTTTTTTCAATATAATTTTTTAATTCAAATTCATATAATTCGGTAAATGACGAGAGCCAAACATCCATACACTTTCATAAAATAGTCTCATCATTATCCAACATTTTAAATAATGCGGATATGTACACTGACCTCTTATCTACCAGTATTAATAAAGAAAAAGTATATTAAAAAAATTGTTACAACTTTCAAAAATAATCTTATTTCTTTATTTAATAATTAGGTAAATGACGAGAGCCAAACATCCATATACTTTCCTAAAATAGTCTCGTCATTATCCAACATTTTAAATATTACGGATATGTACACTGACCTCTTATCTACCAGTATTAATAAAGAAAGAAAAAAGTAAATTAAAAAAATTGTTACAACTTTCAAAAATAAAATTGTTACAACTTTCAAAAATAATCATTTCTTTATTTAATAATTAGGTAAATGACGAGAGCCAAACATCCATATACTTTCCTAAAATAGTCTCGTCATTATCCAACATTTTAAATATTACGGATATGTACACTGACCTCTTATCTACCAGTATTAATAAAGAAAGAAAAAAGTAAATTAAAAAAATTGTTACAACTTTCAAAAATAAAATTGTTACAACTTTCAAAAATAATCATTTCTTTATTTAATAATTAGGTAAATGACGAGAGCCAAACATCCATATACTTTCCTAAAATAGTCTCGTCATTATCCAACATTTTAAATATTACGGATATGTACACTGACCTCTTATCTACCAGTATTAATAAAGAAAGAAAAAAGTAAATTAAAAAAATTGTTACAACTTTCAAAAATAAAATTGTTACAACTTTCAAAAATAATCATTTCTTTATTTAATAATTAGGTAAATGACGAGAGCCAAACATCCATATACTTTCCTAAAATAGTCTCGTCATTATCCAACATTTTAAATATTACGGATATGTACACTGACCTCTTATCTACCAGTATTAATAAAGAAAGAAAAAAGTAAATTAAAAAAATTGTTACAACTTTCAAAAATAAAATTGTTACAACTTTCAAAAATAATCATTTCTTTATTTAATAATTAGGTAAATGACGAGAGCCAAACATCCATATACTTTCCTAAAATAGTCTCGTCATTATCCAACATTTTAAATATTACGGATATGTACACTGACCTCTTATCTACCAGTATTAATAAAGAAAGAAAAAAGTAAATTAAAAAAATTGTTACAACTTTCAAAAATAATCTTATTTCTTTATTTAATAATCTCAATATATTTCACAAAGATATTAAAAAATAAATAAATGAAAGGACATTGAAGCACCAGTTTGCTTCAATAGCTGCTATATAGACAATAAACGGAATCAAAACAAATAAAGGTTGCAAAATAACCATGAAGAGCCCACTCGCTCGTCATCCATTTTGATCCCGAATGCTCCAACAGTAAATTGCTTTCGAAGAAAGGATTGTCGAAAGAGTAAGTATATGACCCTCGGCGAAGTTTTACTGACTCAACTTTCTTTAGTCAAAATTTTCTCCTGGCGAATATTTACTCTGGGGACCGAAACGGTCGATGACATCGCCCCATTTTCCCGGGCGAGGGAAGATTTCCTCAAACACATCCTCACACAGACCGCGTCAGTGAGAATACCTTTCAAATTTTATAGCTGAAGTAGGGAAATTTCTAATAGAATACTAACGGACAAGGCGGGCAAGTTGGGGAATAAATTCCTTTGCTGCTTTTAGTTTGGGGAAATAAAAGTAAAAAATGGTAGATAAAGCAAATAGAGAGAATTCACGGGAATGGACAATTGCTCCATCGCGACCTTATGTGGTGATTTAAAATGATGGTATGAGAAATAAACATAACTCTGACAAGGAAATGGATGTAATTAAGCAATGCTGTCGTCTTAAATCATAAGGTCATCTACTTAAGCTGATAATTTTACTTTAACTGATATTTATATTTTAACTAGCTGAATACCCGTGCTTCGCTACGGAGTACATTCAAATTAAATATAATTGTCAATGTATGCAAAAGATTATATATATATATATATATATATATATATATATATATATATATATATATATAATAAATACAACGGTCCGGTCCATGTATGCAATTAATGCATATATATATGTATATATATATATATATATATATATATATATATATATATATATATATATATATATATATATATATATTTAAAGAAATCGTAACGGATATTTTTATAGACAAAATAATGTGGAAGAAAATATTCAAATTAAATCTAATAGAACATACTAAATAATATAGTACAGTTTGAGGAACATTTATTTTACTGTATTTTAATATTTTTTGGATAATGTCCAATCACCTGCCGCATTAGAAAGAAAAACAAAAATTTTTTTTGTCAATTTATTTCGTTGTTATGCACGTGACGCAAAATTAGTTTAAGTATCACAAAAAGAACAGAAACCACATAATCAGCATTTAATGAATTAAATTCTAAAAATTATTCTTTCAAAATTCACCAAAAATCAGAAAAAGGAGGTAAATATTCGAAAAAGATTTCATTTTAAAGGAATTTTTATGATCTTTCTCGTGATATATATTTTATAACGCTCAAATTATTATTTTAAATGCAAACTTTAAAGAATGTTCCAAAAAGAGTTTAAAAATTTAATTTTAAAAAATCTAAGAAGAATTTTTCAAAAATCTGTCTTAGTGCACCCCTACGCCATAAGAAGAATCGTCATGCAAAATTTCAGCCCTTTAGGTCCAGCGGTTTGGTCTGTGCGTTATCTGTCAGTCAGTCAGTCAGTTACGGAACTGTTTTATATATATAGATGAATGACATATTGAGTAGTTTTACTTTGTTTTCCATGCACACAAAAACGGGTTTGGGATAAATGATCATTAGGAAATTACTCGAAACCAAACTGATCAAGCAGTCAAAATTGCACCTGTCTTGAAGATCACAAGTTTGAGAAATAATTCTCAGTTTATCGATAATTTCGGTATAGTTGACAAAGAGTTATTAGATATCACATGATACATTAATTGATCACCCAGTCAAAACTGCATCAGTCTTGAAGATCACAAGTTTGAGAAATAATTCTCAGTTTATTGAAAATTTCTGTACAGTTGACAAAGAGTTATCAAATGCTACTTCATACATGAACTGATCAACCTGTCAAAGTTGTGTCAGTCTTGGAGACCACAGCTTTAAAAAAACAATCCTCCGTTTATTGATAATTACGGCTTAATTGAGAGAGATATTCAATATTACTTGATGCAGGAATGGACTAACCTGTCAAAATTGCATGACTCATGCAATTTTGAAAGGTTAGTCCATTCCTGCATCAAGTAATATTGAATATCTCTCTCAATTGTGCCGTAATTATCAATAAACGGAGGATTGTTTTTTCATTGATATCTTGTTAAAATATATAAAGTTATATAATAATATGCTAAAATATATAACTTATATAAAGTTTCATTGATATCTTGACCTCGATTGCACTCGAGGCAATATATTGGTTTTAGGTTTCAAATTTTGCATACTGAAGTCGATAAGCAAGGAAGCAAAACAAACAAACAATCTCTCTTTCTTTCTCTCTATTTTATATATATAAATTGCATCACCATTAAACCGGCATTAAATCAGCATAAAACCGCATTTAAAATTTCGAGTGGTTGCCCATATACCCTCTGGAATTCCCTTCCATACGTTCTCATTCAATAGCAATCGAAATCAATCGCTTTCTTGCCTAACGAAGGCCAACGAAAGCAGTTCTTCATAACCTATATGCAACCTCTTTGCTTTGTTATGAAATCAAAAACTCTTCACTTTATTTGAGAGCTGTATAAGAACTGTTTTAATATTGCATCTTCTGTGATTTATGTAGCAAGATATGACAATATAAATCACAAAATTTGACCAGAAATGAAGGTAAAATAGCGGTTTCAACTGCTAATTAAAAAAAATTTTGCGTAACGCAACCTTTTGGGTGAATAAATTACACTCGTAAGGAGCAGTGGCGTAGCAAAGGAGGGGCAAGGGGGTCTATCGTGCCCCGGGCGCCACTCGCAGAGGGGCGCCAATGTAAGATCCATATATTATACAGTAACCACCGCTTATAGTGATCAGTGGTTATAAGAATCAACCGTTTATAAGAATCAATATCGCAAAAACAAAAACAAATGTATTATTTCCATGTTAAAATTTCCGCTTTAAAGAATCAATCCACCGGTTATAAGAATCAGTTTGCAATCTTCGCCTTCCTTTCATTTTTCCAAAAAATGCCACTTGAACTCTTAAAAGGTACGAAATTCTTTATTAAGTTTTTGAAAAGAAAGATTGATAAAACTTTGGGGTGGAAAACAGTCGTAAAATACATTCCTTTAGACATAACATAAGAGTTTCTCCTTATACGTTTTTGCTAAACACTGTCTTATTAGCTTTACCAGGGGCATCTAACCCGCCCAGGTCCGATTTCGCTTTTCTCCAGACAGGCACTCCTTTTTTCCCACCACTTACTTCCTGGTTGCGGATTTCTGTACCCTGAAACACATAAATCTTCCGCGAAGTGTCCACCATCACTTACGCAAACGGGACAGTGGATTCAGCACTTCAAACCGTGAAACGTAAACGGATCCATTTTGCTGAATCAGATGAACCAGATGCTGAATCAAACGTTTCACTGTTTGATTCAGAATCAAACCGTGAAACGTAGGCTATAAAGTGAATCTTCGTCTGAGACTGTAATAAGCATACGTCGCTAGTATTCACTTTAGTTTTCTAACAAAATTGCTAGTTAGTGTTAGAACTTTTTGATAACTTATCAAATGCAAATATGATAAAAACAAGGAAAACTCTTAGTTTTTCTGAAAAACAGAACTTGTTAATTAGATATGATGCTCTTCCAAAGTGTAGTCAAAGAGAAGCTGCCACTTGTTGATTTTATAATCATGTGTTGTTACTTATAGGTCTAGAAATTGAGTTATAGTATTTGTTTAGAAATTGAGTATTTTTAAAATTATAAAAAATAATTTTAATAAATGATAAATAACGTAAATTAAAGAGTATTTAATGGTAAATTATGTATATATGTGCCTGTGTGTTTATATATATGTACAAGTATATACACTGCTGGCCACTGTAAATGCAACACCCTGAAGGAAACATGCAAATAACATGAAATTTACAACATGCATTAGCGGAGGTGAGATATGAAAATGATTAGAATTTCAGCGCAGACGCACATCACGCGCGCCTGTGGCGCCACTTCAAAGCGCTATTTAAGGCTTGGAGATTTCGACGATTTCAAGTTCGGCAATTGTGTTTTTCTTGTGGTTTTTTCAAAAAACGATCAATCATGCCTTGTCGAAAACAGCGATCATCTTTTGATCAAGTATCCGACTTCGACAGAGGAAGGATAGTGGCCTACCGAGATCGTGGATTATCTTTCAGGGAAATCGGTAGTCGTGTTGGACGAAACCAAACAACTGTAATGCGGATATGTGATCGTTGGATGCAGGAGGGTACGACGGACCGGCGTGTTCGATCGCATCCACCACAGCGCTCCACTTCACATGATGACAGGCAAATTGTGCGCATGGCAGTGACGGATCGCTCAGTCACATCACGAACCATAGCACAGCACATGCAGTCTGTAACGCATCATCCAGTGTCTGCGCGTACCATTCGACGCCGTTTACAGCAGAGTGGTCTGTCCGCAAGACGTCCATTGCTTTGTCTACCCTTGACGCAGAACCACAGACGTCTCCGCCGCCAATGGTGCGATGACAGTGGAATGAAATTGTCTTTACTGACGAGTCACGCTTCTGTCAGCAACACCACGATGGTCGCGTTCGAGTCTGGAGACACCGTGAAGAGAGGATGCTGAACAGCTGCGTTATGCACCGCCACACTGGTCCTGCACCGGGTATTATGGTATGGGGCGGTATTGGATATCACTCTCGCACACCTCTAGTACGCATTGCCGGTACTTTAAACAGCCAGCGCTACATCTCCGAGGTGTTGGAGCCAGTTGTCCTTCCTTACCTTCAGGGCTTGCCCACAGCCATATTTCAACAGGATAATGCGCGACCACACGTGGCACGCATTGTCCAACGGTTCTTCGTCAATCGCCAGATTCAATTGCCTCCCTGGCCGCCTCGCTCTCCGGATCTTTCGCCGATAGAAAACATGTGGTCCATGGTTGCTCTACGATTGACCCAGATTCCATCCCCAGCTGCCACAGCAGATCAACTTTGGCAACGTGTGGAAGCTGCTTGGTCTGCTGTACCCCAAGAACTCATCCAAAGTCTCTTTGAATCAATGCCGATGCGTGTGGCAGCGGTGATCTCCAACAATGGCGGCTACTCTGGCTACTGATTTTGGCAGGAACCACACTTCACAGAAGTCTATAAATTTAATCATTTGATACTTGGTCAACATGTTATCTACAAAATAAATTTTGTTGTGATATCTCTTGTCTTTCTTGGTGTTGCAATTTGGGTGGCCAGCAGTGTATTTGTGTATGTGTGCCTGTCCAAAGGGAAGTTTCGGTTATAAGAATCAACCGCTTATAAGAATCAAAAACAGTAATAACAAACGTGATTCTTATAAGCGGAAATCACTGTATTACTATATGTTTTCGAGGTGGATGCCAATATAAGGTCTATATATTATATTACTATATGTTTTTCGGGGAGGGCGCCAATATAAGGTATATATATTACATTACTATATTATTTTGTGGGGGGCGCCAATATAAGGTCTATATATTATATT
Organism: Dolomedes plantarius; assembly: GCA_907164885.2. NCBI lineage: Eukaryota > Metazoa > Arthropoda > Arachnida > Araneae > Dolomedidae > Dolomedes > Dolomedes plantarius. The sequence continues at coordinate 92,198,524 of OU015499.1, read as the reverse complement.
ACTATATGTTTTTAGGGGAGATCAGCAACATAAGGTCTATATATTATGTTACTATATGCTTTTCGGGGGGGGGTGCCAATATAAGGTCTATATATTATGTTATTATATGTTTATCGAGGGCGCCAATATAGGGTCTATATATTATATTACTATATGTTTTTCAGGGGGGGCGCGCCACAAAGGTATCGTGCCCCGGGCGCCAGTTATGCTCGCTGCGCCACTGGTAAGGAGCAATAACTTTCCATAAACAAGAATAAAAATCTTTTTTTGCAGGGGATATATTCCACTCAGCTAAAAATCTCTATGAACGAGCACAGATAACTAATGACCGTCTAACTTAGCAAGTTATAATATAAACGGTTGAAAATGATTTCGCAACAAACTATCAAAAAAAAAAAACGTAGCCCAAATCCTGATATTTTCCCTAATATTTTCTTGTTTTTCCCCTATTTTCCCGAAGTCCTATGGCAAAGGATTGCCGCTATCTCAACAGAAAGGATCAAGACCGAAGCTTCCCGAAATTAAATGGGTCCTACGGGGAGCAGGATCTTCCACACCATACGTTTCCAGGTATTAGGCGAGGGAGACAGGAATAAAGAGGATCACAAATCACCCGCGGAATCAGCACCAATCATTTAGAGAGCGACTCCTAGTGGGAAATTTTTCGGGTCAAAACGAGGATTTTTATGCTGTGCTTGCCGGTTTTGGCAACGGCGTAAACCTTTTTTTTTTTTTTTACTGCTGCTGTTTATGAGCTAACTTTCTATAGGGAGGAAAAAAAAATAACGAGGCTATAGGAGATCTGATATCCAGAAATAAATGCGTTTAAGGAATAGAGGTTTTAAGGTGATGATTAAGAGATTTTGTGGGAGAAATGTTTGAAGGGGGATTTCAGGTATAAATAAGGAGAAACTGCAAGAAATAATTTCCATGAATGGCTTTCGAAACGAAGATAATTATATACATACAGAGGAAAAATAGAAAATGTGACAGCATATGAAAATTCAGTAAAAAGAAAAAGTTCCGTTAAAATAAATACTTAAGAATACTGATATATATATTATTTTGGATTACTTTTAGATCTGAAACACCGTAAAAATTATATATATATATATATATATATATATATATATATATATATATATATATATATATATATATATATATATATATATATATATATATATATATATATATATATATATATATATATATATATATATACACAGTGGAATCTCGATCGATCGTTTTCGGATCCATCGTTTTTCCGAATGTGTCGCTGATTTTATCCAGTTCTAACGATCACATTGCTTTGTTATGTTCCCGCATCTATCGTTTTCCAGCATTTATCGTTCATTTCAATCGGTCCCTTGAAAAACGATAGATCGAGATTCCACTGTATGTATGTATATATATATATATATATATATATATATATATATATATATATATATATATATATATAGTCAGTTACGGAACTGTTATATAACTGACTGACTGACTGACTGATATAAAACGCCACAGACCAAACCGCTGGACCTAAAGAGCTGAAATTTTGCATGGCGATTCTTCTCATAGTGTAGGGGTGCACTAAGAGATTTTTGAAAAGTTCTTCTTAGATTTTTTTAAATTAAATTTTTAAGCTGTTTTGAAACATTCTTTAAAGTTTGCATTTAAAATAATAATCGGGGGATTATAAAATTTATATCACGAGAAAGATCATAAAAATTCCTTTTAAATGAAGTCTTTTTTGAATCTATTTCTATTTTCTGATTTTTGGCGAATTTTTTAAGATTAATTTTTAGAATTTATTAAATGCTGATCACGTGGTTTCTTTTCTTTTTGATACTTTAAATTAATTTATCGTCACGTGCATAACAAGGAAATAAATTGACAAAAAAAAAATATTAAAATACAGTAAAAGAAATGTTCCTCAAACTGTACTATATTCTTACGTATGTTCAAATACATTTAATTTGAATATTTTCTTCTACGTTATTTTGTCTATAAAAATATCCGTTACGATTTCTTTTATAAGTACAATTTTTCTTTTTTTTTTTTTTTGGGGGGGGGGGGGGGGCATTAATTGCATACGTTGACCGTTGTGTTTAATTTGAAAGTACTCCGTAGCGAAGTACGAGTTTTCAGCTAGTATATATATATATATATATATAAAATACATTTTATGAAATCGATCGTAAACCATCAAAACTACTGTCCATGCAAGTGGCTTGCTCACTTTGCCTACTTCGAACTCACGAATCCTCAGCGTACCAATCACTTTTCTCCTTTTCTCTACTTTCTGACAAATCACGGTTCTCCGCTGCTTACTCTCTGAAAGCCTGCACTAGAAGGCTTGACCCTGGAAATCCAGTTAGACCCATTTTCTCATGGTCTTATTGTACATTTTATGAAAACATAAGAGGGATTTGAACAGGTATTTAATATATATACCAAACACCTTTCTGAGGGAACCGGTTAGGGTTCAACATGATTACTTTGGGAGTAGCTCGAGGTAGCCTAGTGAAAGACCACCGGCTTTCGGAACTGAGGGTGCTCGGATCGAATTCCGATAAGGGGGCGTCCATTAATTACATGAGGCTTTTAGGGGGGGAGGGAGTCGAGCCGAATCTCACCCAGTCTCACGTGGGGGAGAGGGGGGTCTCGGCAAATATCACGTAATTTTTTTCCGCAAGAAACAGCGTAAAATTGCGATAAAACTGGGTTATATTAAGTAAAACATGTTTCTACACTAAAATATGGCTAAATCCTACACAATAGTTCCAGTAGTCACTCTTGAGACCACACACGAGTCCCCGTGGACTGAATTAGAATGAATATTCTTTTACGACTTTTTGTAGTTCCTATTTAAGTATTTTATTGTTCGATTTTTCTCACTGTGATTCTAGACTACGTTCTTAGTAGTCTTAAATACTAGTCTTAACTAGTCTTAAATAAAAATAATTAAGCAAATTATGTTTTTTTAAATAAATCCAACGCAATCAAACACAGATTAACGTATTTACACTAAAAATACGCATTTTGAAAAATCTCACGTGAGATTAGGAGGGGGGGGAGGGGTCGAGCCAAATCTCACGACATCTCACCGGGGGGAGGAGGGGGTCGAAAAATCGCCTCACGAAATTAATGAAAGCCCCCTAAGCGCCATTAAGTACCTCCGTGTCTAGACCGGATATGAACACGTTAAATCCGTTAGATTTATAATCATAGATTTCGATCATAGTAACATAGATTTCGATGTGTGCACCGTTTGTAGCACGATTAACGTCTAAACGGTAATCCAGTGCTCTCCAAGTGTTTCGTAGCATATCAGGAGTTATTAGACTTTTCTGCTTGGGGATTCATTAAATCCGTTGTGTATAAACAAAAAATTGAAACTGTGGATGAGTTGAAGAAGCGTAGCATTCAAGCAATTCGTGGGATAACTCCTGATATGCTATGTAACACTTGGAGAGAACTGGATTACCATTTAGACGTTTGCCGTGCTACAAAAGGTGCACACATCGAAATCTATGATTGATATTAAAACTTGGTGAGATGTTCTTTCTATTTAAACAATTTTTTAAAAATTCTAATGGGTAGTTCCGTTAAAAATAAGTCATAACTTTTAGATACTTTTAGCCCGGACACCCTGTATGTATATATTTTATATATATACATATACATATATATATACATATATATATATATATACATATATATATACATATATATATACATATATATATACATATATATACATATACATATATATACATATATATACATATACATATATATACATATACATATACATATACATACATATATATACATATACATATATACATATATATACACATATACATATATATATATATACATATACATACATATATACACACACATGCACACACACACTATATATATATATATATATATATATATATATATATATATATATATATATATATATATATATATATATATATATACATATATATACATGTATACACACGCACACATATATATACATATACACACACACACACACACATATATATATATATATGTGAGTGTGTGTGTGTGCGCGCGTGTGTATACTGGATATACATGTATACACACATATATTTACACATATTACATATATGGGTACTCAAAAAAACCTTTTTATAGATATTAATTTATTACATTTCATAACATTATGTATACATTTATTTCATTTACACTCAAATGCCTTTTAAATGGAGACACAGTGGCTTCCAGCCAAAAAATAAATTATCACAAATTATTAAATAAAATGACGAGTTGAATAGTGGTGAATACTTACATACATTCAAAAGTATAGCTAGTTTTGTTTTTTTTTAACTGCTTGTTACTTTTAATTCTGGTTCTTTATTTTTAGAAGTAAGAAAAAAAGTTTACAGCTGCTTCGTTACAACTACCAAATGGTTTCACCTATTCATTACAAAATTTCCCTTCCGTTTCGCTTCAAAATTCACCTCTGTACATTTATTACTAAATTTTCTCTCATAATTTATGTAATTTCCTCTTCTCTGTTGTTTTTTTTTCCCCTCCATTCTTACCGTAAAATGCCTTCGAAATCCTTAGACATTTGTCAAACGTCGGAAAAATCTGCCCAGAATTTACTGCCGCCAAAGATAATTTTACATTCCGCTGAGCTCTCTGGCGTACGTTTGATTCGGTCTTGTAAAAGGAGTTGTTTGTGACAGAACATTATTTGAATTTACCAGGGAGGTTAATGGAGCGTCCCGTTTTGAATTTTCCCAAAGTCCTTGGGGGAGGATTTATGCCCACGTGGCCTTAATAGATTTTTCCTCTTTTTCTAGAGTGGGGTATTTTTAGGAGAATGCTTGCCTACCTAAGTCAACCAACTTTGATCATTTTCAAGTCGGAAAGTTTTGTAATGCTCTAGTCTAGGTCATTTAAATATTCCGATTTTTAAAGGAAAAGTCATATGCAGTGTATATTCCATATAATTACTATTCACAGTAAAAAATATGCAGAAATAAAAGAGATATTATTCAAATATACTGTAACGTCCCCGTAGTTGAAATAAACCACACGAGAGACAGAATCATTTAAAATATTACAGCTTGTATAAAAATTCTTTGAACATTATATACACTGGCAGAAAGACTTCTGAATCAGAGAGACATTCAATCTGCATCTGTCTCATTCTGTCTGCATCTGAGAGATATTCAATCTGCATCCGTCTCATTCTGTCTGCATCTGAGAGACATTGAATCTGCATCTGTCTCATTCTGTCTGCATCTGAGAGACATTGAATCTGCAACTGTCTCATTCTGTCTTCATCTGAGAGACATTGAATCTGCATTTGTCTCATTCTGTCTGCATCTGAGAGACATTCAATCTGCATCTGTCTCATTCTGCCTGCATCTGAGAGAAATTCACTCTGCATCTGTCTCATTCTGTCTGCATCTGAGAGACATCGAATCTGCATCTGTATCATTCTGTCTGCATCTGAGAGACATTGAATCTACAACTGTCTCATTCTGTCTTCATCTGATAGACATTCAATCTGCATTTGTCTCATTCTGTCTGCATCTGAGAGACATTCAATCTGCATCTGTCTCATTCTGCGTGCATCTCAGAGACATTCAATCTGCATCTGTCTCATTCTGACTGCATCTGAGAGACATTCATTCGAGAAATTACAAAGACTCTTAAGTCTTTAACCGAGAGACGAAACGCACCGTTCAGCACCTGGGCCTTCTCCCTCCCAAACTTCCGCTGAATACTTTGACAGAGGCTCCGACTTTCTCTCTCAATTCGTCTCCGCAACACTGTGGCTCTCCGTGTCTCTTGTCAGGCGCTCCTTTACATATCTCTTGACTTTTAAGCGGTTCCCACGGTTTTCATTATACAGTCACAATTGATCGGTTTTCATTATACAGTCACAAACATAACTCACAAACAAATATAACACATCTACTCACAAACATAACTCACAAACAAATATAACACATCTACCCACAAACAAACATAACACATCTAGTCACAAACATAACTCATCTAGTCACAAACATAACTCACTACATAGTGTAATTGCAAGTACACTAAGTAGTGAAGTAACACGCAATTTGATCGGTTTTCATTGATCTTACAGTCACAAACATAACTCACAAACAAACATAACACATCTAGTCACAAACATAACTCATTACTTAGTGTAATTACAAGAACACTAAGTAGTGAAGTAACACGCAATTTGATCGGTTTTCGTCGATTTTATAAACTAACAACTGCACGTTTACTAGTCATAAACATATGCCATTTTCCCACGTGCACGGATGGAACCAGAAAGAAGTTACTATTCGTAAAATCTATTTTAACTCACTGCATAGAGATTTACTAAAAAATATATATATACTAAATTACCTTCAAAAGGCGTTTTCATTTTCGTTTCATGACGTTCTACTCTATTAACGCGTCAAAAATCCATATTTATGCGAAAGTACAAATTCCAAGTTTCAGATATCTGAACACTAGACATAATGTCGAGAAAAAAAATATATAAAAAATCCCAACCGACGACGAAAAAAGACCTGCAATATGTTCCCATTCCCTCGCTGAAATGTAATCTCACCGCTGCCACCATCAAAAAAAGTAAAAAATCCCCTCCAAATCTTTAACTTACGACAGACAAATGCAAGCCCATAGATAAGGATAAAAACGGGACCCATTCTGCAAAACACACACACGAGGATGCTCTTCTCTCTCCCTGTCGCTGAAGCAAATTACTGGAATTTCTGGCCTCTCCCCCGTTTGCTTATGCATTTTTAAGAGAGGGAGAAACTTGAGTGTTTTTTACGAGCTACCCTTTTATTTTACTTTTTTTTTTCAAACTAAAATATGAGAATGAATTGCGGCAATTTGTTCTGGGAAAGGGGCTACAGAGTTTAAGGAGGGCACCGATGCAGATAGGCACGTGATTACGGGGTTGCTCTTGATGTAAATTATATGAAGATTGTTGTTTGGGGAGAAAAGATTGTTGTTTGTATGTAAATAGCAGACGGGCAAGGGAGGAAAATGAAAACTTGTATCGTAGGTAAGTAACCCTTCCACGACGTACATGCACAGGAAACGTCTCAGGGAAATGTTTTTATGCTGGTACTAACATAAAAGGACAGTTTTAGAAGGCATAGGACTCTAATATATCCGACATACACATATAATTTCCTGAATAAGTTTGTAAAAGAAATTTTTTCCCTTAAAAAAAACAGAGAATAATTCAGCGACATTTTTTTTACAAGCAAATTATAGGCCAGTGATTACTAAAGTATGCTGTACGATAATATTCTGCGATGCCATGAAATAAAGTGTTTTTTAATTACGTAATCTATATAGGACCTATATAAAACAGTTCCGTAACTGACTGACTGACATACAACGCATAGACCAAACCGCTGGACCTAAAGGGCTGAAATTTCGCATGGCGAATCTTCTTATAGTGTAGGGGTGCACTAAGAAAGATTTTTCAAAAATTCTTCTGAGATTTTTTTAAATTAAATTTTTAAGCTGTTTTTTAAACTTTTTTTACGTTTGCATTTAAAATAATACATTGAGGGTTATAAAATTTATATCACGAGAAAGATCATAAAAATTCCTTCAAAATGAGATCTTTTTGTTATCATGACTTTCGATACCATAGCTCGAAAAAAACCGATTAGTCTGGGGGTTGCAGTAACAGATACTAAATTTAAACGAGCTCAAACGATTTGCCCTTTTCGCAAGGTCTACAAGTTTGGACATTTTACGCTGTTCCCCCCAAAGCACACTGCCCTTAGCTTCATTACTGCTACCTAACAGTAGAATAATACATACACTATATTATATAAAAAAATACCGGTGGACAGACTTTTTTTTTAGGGAATACGAAGCACATTCATAAACACCACTAAAATTGATAGGTGTTTCCATTATTTTGATAACCACCCGTGTATATATATATATCTATATATATAAAACAGTTCCGTAACTGACTGACTGACTGACATACAACGCACAGACCAAACTCGCTGGACCTAAAGGGCTGAAATTTTGCATGGCGAATCTTCTTATAGTGTAGGGTTGCACTAAGAAAGATTTTTGAAAAAAATCATCTTAGATTTTTTTAATTTAAATTTTTAAGCTGTTTTTGCAACTTTTTTTAAGTTTGCATTTAAAATAATAATTTGAACGTTATAAAATTTATATCACGAGAAAGATCATAAAAATTCCTTTAAAATGAAATCTTTTTCGAATCTTTACCTCCAATTTCCTGATTTTTGGTGAAATTTTAAAGATTAATTTTTAGAATTTAATTTATTAAATGCTGATCACGTGATGTCTTTTTCTGGTACTTTAAATAAATTTATCGTCACGTGATAACAACGAAATAGACAAAAAAAATTTTCTTGCTAATGCGGCAGATGATTGGACATTATCCAAAAAAATATTAAAATACAGTAAAAGATATGTTCCTCAAACTGTACTATATTCTTTAGTATGTCCTATTAGATTTAATTTGAATATTTTCTTCTACATTATTTTGTCTTTAAAATTATCCCTTACGATATATATATATATATATATATATATATATATATATATATATATATATATATATATATATATATATATATATATATATATACACAGATATATATTTCAATCAATTGTATACATTGATCGTCGTATTTATTATATATATATATATATATATATATATATATATATATATATATATATATATATATATATATATATATATATATTTGGCATTAATTGCATACATTGACCATTGAATTTAATTTCAATGTACTCCGTAGCGAAATGCGGGTTTTCAGCTAGCCTGTAATAAGGCTACTAGGCGACAATATAAACTTGCCGAATTGTAGTGCTTTTAAATATTTCCAACTTTATTTTGAAATTTCCAAGACGGTTTTCAACAAATTTTGATATCTCCCGACATTTTTCTTGACTTTTTTTTTTTTAACCGATTTGAAAGTCACCCAAACTTTTTCAGGTTTTTCTAGACATTTCCTAACCATATAATTTACCAACAAAATTCCCTTCCCATACCTTCGAAAGAGAGACGAATGGTGATTGCCGGAAGAAGAAAAAAAAAAAAAAAAGAGCAATGCTAGAAAACTACAGGGATTTTCCTCTTCTACTTTTCCCTAGTCGCTCGAGGAATTTTTCTTTCCTGCGGCGGGCAGATTTTGTATACATGTGGCAGGATTTTGAAAGAAATAGCAGCGATTCATTCTACACGAAACTTTACAGAGATCAGGCGAAAAAAAAAGAGATAAATAAAGGGTAGTGTTATTTATGACAGGGGTTGCCACTAGGTGCCTGCAATGTTCTTAAAATACACATCAAAAGTTTATAGTACCAATTTTAATAAGCACGGGGTGTTATAAAAAACGGAAACCTTGAACGTTACCACAAAACTTTTAATTGATTAACTGTATGCCTACCTTTGGCTTGTCAAACAACCATAATTCGATGCAGGATAATGTGATAAAAGTCCTGTATATAAGATATCGGAAGTTGGTACTATTACTCCTGCAATTCATGTCCTAACTGTACATTGATGTTAGGGGGGGGGGGGGGGGAACGTGATCAAACCTTTCTCTTCAAATCTATATACATAAAACAGTTCCGTGACTGATTGACTGACTGACAGACAACTCACAGACCAAACCGATGGACCTAAAGGCCTGCAATTTTGCATGGTGATTCTTCTTAAAATGTAGGGGAGCACTAAGAAAGACTTTTGAAAAATTCTTCTTAGATTTTTTAGAAAATTAAATTTTTAACCTGTTTTTACAACTTTTTTCAAGCTTGCATTTAAAATAATAATCTGAGGGTTATAAACTTTATATCACGAGAAAGACCATAAAAATTCCTTTAAAATGAAATCTTTTTCGAATCTTTACCGCCATTTTCTGATTTTTGGTGAATTTTTAAAGATTAATTTTTAGAATTTAATTTATTAAATGCTGATCACGTGGTTTCTTTTCTTTCTGTGACACTTTAAATTAATTTTGCGTCACGTGCATAACAACGAAATAAATTGACAAAAATATATATATATATTTCTTTCTAATGCGGCAGATGATTGGACATTATCCAAAAAAATATTAAAATACAGTAAAAGAAAAGTTCCTCAAACTGTACTATATTCTTTAGTATGTTCTATTAGATTTAATTTGAATATTTTCTTCTACATTATTTTGTCTATAAAAATTTCCGCCACGATTTAAAAAAAAATTTTTTTTTTTGCCATTACTGCATAATTGACCGTTGTATTTAATTTGAATGTACTCCGTAGCAAAGCACGGGTATTCAGCTTGTGTTCCTACAAATGTTGAATAACGGTAAGAGGATGGTGGACTTTCAAATTACCAAAATTCGAACAAAAATTGGAATTTTTTTTGGTGTATGAATATTTTTAAAATATGGAATTATTGGAATAAAATGCATTTAAACTATGTAGTGAAAAGTAAAATGAAAACTAGGTGGCTTTAGAAAAGTAAGTATTAAATGTAGGTAAAAAAAAATCTTTTAAATGGCTTTTTCCCAAAATGAGTCATTCCCAACTACTCAAAATGAGTCATTTTTAACTACTTGTGTTTGAAGCTTCAAGTTTAACGCTGCATTTTCTACGTAGTAAAAACTTGTCTATCTGCTATAGAGAAGGTCGTTCGCACTTTATGGAAACGATTTAGATAGTTAAGTTGTTGTATGTATAAATGCCGTATTTTTGCGGTGATTTGCCTCTATCTGATAGCCATGGTTCATGGCAATAGCTCTAGCTCGAATTTTCCATGAAAGTAAACTTTTTCTTAGTACTATCTTGTCAGTTTTACTCCATTCTTCTTGGGCAGTTTTCCAAAGCCCGTTCAGTGTTCTTGTATGCCGTTTTCCTAAGGCTCGTTTTAATAAACCGAAAGCGCAAAAGTCCATTGGAGAAGCGTCAGGTGATTTTACGGGTACTTTATTTAATGAGGTACACTTTATTCCTGTTTCTGATTCTTTCTTTGCTAAATAAGCGGCAGTTGATTTAGACGTGTGACTAAATCAACTGCCACACGTGCTGAGGTTCATGAGACTTTGTCCATATGAACCTGAACTTTCCATATAAGGCTGGAATTTCTTCTTCAAAAATTGGTTCTAAAATATTCTGCTGATAGTAGAGCGAATTAATTTTGGCTTTACTTGATACTTTTTTTGATTTTTAGTTGTAACTAAATCCTGCAACTATCATGAATCGAAGCCATTATCGAAGCAATTATCGAAGCAATTATCGAAGCCATTTCGTACGGTCATTCCCGTCAGTTGAGCAACAGAAAATTGATCTTTTTTATCACAGTCACTTAAATATACCCATGCCTCATCGAGTGTTATCACAAATTTCCATTTTTCAGAAGCTAGGCATTTTCAAATAATTTTCTACAATTTGTTTTTCTTCCAACAATATGCTTTAGCAAAAGCAGATAAACTTGAGGTTTTAATATCTTTTTTTAACTTCAAATCTTTATGAATGATTTTACTTACAGTGCCAGAAGATATTCCTAGTTTCGATGCAATGGATCTTTGAGTTGGCGGATTTTCTTTTAGGATCAGAGACTTCACTTCCTTGATATTTACCTGCGTTCGAATAGTCTTAGGATGAGGTTTCGCGATCATGTTTTCATCTTTCAGTTAAGACTTTTTTTCCCTTTCAAATTTAATATATTATAAATACCTTTTTTTGAAATTCCATAACCGCGATTTTTACACCACTTTATAATTTGTTGATACGAATATTCCTTCTCGGAAAGCTCAGTTACGTAACCGTTGAACCATCTATCAATTTTATGAGCCATTTTCAAAATAAATCTTTTATATTACATTCCAAACAAAACAAAACAGTAGCAGACGATTATTCTGAAGATGCCAAATTTTTATCTCAAAATGCAAACGCCAAAAATAAATTACAAAATTGTTTCCATAAAGTGCGAACGACCTTCTGTAAATCTCCTGATGTCATATCTTTTATATTTCATTCCAATCAAAGCAAAACAATAGCAGACGATTATTCTGAAGTTGCCAAATTTTTATCTCAAAATGCAAACGCCAAAAATAAATTACAAAATCGTTTCTATAAAGTGCGAACGACCTTCTGTATATCTCATGAAGTCAGATCTTTTATATTACATTCCAATCAAAACAAAACAGTAGCAGACGATTATTCTGAAGTTGCCAAATTTTTATCTCAAAATGCAAACGCCAAAAATAAATTACAAAATCGTTTCTATAAAGTGCGAACGACCTTCTGTATATCTCCTGAAGTCAGATCTTTTATATTACATTCCAATCAAAACAAAACAGTAGCAGACGATTATTCTGAAGTTGCCAAATTTTTATCTCAAAATGCAAACGCCAAAAATAAATTACAAAATCGTTTCTATAAAGTGCGAACGACCTTCTGTATATCTCATGAAGTCAGATCTTTTATATTACATTCCAATCAAAACAAAACAGTAGCAGACGATTATTCTGAAGTTGCCAAATTTTTATCTCAAAATGCAAACGCCAAAAATAAATTACAAAATCGTTTCTATAAAGTGCGAACGACCTTCTGTATATCTCCTGAAGTCAGATCTTTTATATTACATTCCAATCAAAACAAAACAGTAGCAGACGATTATTCTGAAGTTGCCAAATTTTTATCTCAAAATGCAAACGCCAAAAATAAATTACAAAATCGTTTCTATAAAGTGCGAACGACCTTCTGTATATCTCATGAAGTCAGATCTTTTATATTACATTCCAATCAAAACAAAACAGTAGCAGACGATTATTCTGAAGTTGCCAAATTTTTATCTCAAAATGCAAACGCCAAAATAAATTACAAAATCGTTTCTATAAAGTGCGAACGACCTTCTGTATATCTCCTGAAGTCAGATCTTTTATATTACATTCCAATCAAAACAAAACAGTACCAGACGATTATTCTGAAGTTGCCAAATTTTTATCTCAAAATGCAAACGCCAAAAATAAATTACAAAATCGTTTCCATAAAGTGCGAACGACCTTCTGTATATCTCCTGATGCCAGTCATACAAAATCCTTCCTGACACACAATGTGTAAAGATAATTTTGGTGTAGATAGGTAGATGTAAAAAAAAAAAAAAAGAGTTTAAGCTATCTGATGATTTTGCTCGGAGAAATCTAACCATAAAGCTAAATTTTTATTTGTGAGAAACGCGTGAAAATCTGGTACACTACAGGCATTTTTGTAAATAAATACCCATAGGGAAATCCCTTCTCAACTCGGGGAAAATTTTTTTATCTCCACATTTTATCATACTCCTTTCTCCCTGGCTTCATTACTTAGAATGAATGGTCGCCATTTCTTACAAAATCCAGCCTCATATCTATAAAAACAGTCTCCGTAGAGAGAAATTCCAGTCTTTATTTTTTTTTCCATGTTGGCTTATATACAGGCAAACATAAGGGGAAAAAAAGTGGAAAAATCCCTGTAATTTTCGGCAGCGGCTGCTCAAGTGTCTTTGGACATTTCTCCTAGGACTTTCATTGTAATTCTTATCAGCGAAGATTTTGTTTGAAAGTGTTATGTCGGAGGTAAATTAAAAATTCAAATTACTGTGTTTTTTTTTTTTTAGCTTAAATAACAGTATGTGCAAAAATAACGAGAAGGGTTGTGTATGCGATAAAATTATTTATTTGGTCTGTGTATTTTTCTTTTAAACTTATTTTTCATGTAAACTGGAACCTCGATAATCGGTGCAAATTAATGCACAGGTGTGTATGGATAATCACTGATAAAAATGGTCTTTATACCGTAAAAAATGAGTCAATAAGTGGTACTAATTAAATTTTTTACTGTTTTAAACGGAATTTTACTTTCTTAAAATAACTGCATTGATAGCTACATCTGCTTCTAAAAAAAAGTCCGTTTCATTCCTTTGTTAGCGAGATGTGTGGATATTCTTTTGGACTTTTCGTTTTTTTTAATTTACCATAGAAAATATTTTTAATTTTATTATTAACTAGCTGAAAACCCGCACTTCGCTACGGAGTACATTCAAATAAAATACGACGGTAAATGTATGCAATTAATGCTAAATATATATATATATATATATATATATATATATATATATATATTTATTTATAATAAATACGACGATCAATGTATACAATTGATGTAAAAAAAAATATTTATAAAAAAATCATAAGGGTTATTTTTATTTTTATGTTTGACAAAATAATGTAGAAGACAATATTCAAATTAAATGTAATAGGACATACTAAAGAATATAGTACAGTTAATAAAGTACAGTTTGAGGAACATATCTTTTATTGTATTTTAATATTTTTTTGGATAATGTCCAACCGTCTACCGCATTAGCAAGAATAAAAAATATTTTTTTGTCTATTTAGTTGTTATGCACGTGACGATAAATTTATTTAAAATACCAGAAAAAGAAATCACGTGATCAGCATTTAATAAATTAAATTCTAAACATTAATCTTTAAAAATTCACCAAAAATCAGAAAATGGAGGTACAGATTCGAAAATGATCTCATTTTAAAGGAATTTTTATGATCTTTCTCGTGATATAAATTTTATAACCCTCAAATTACTATTTTAAAGGCAAACTTAAAAAAAAGTTACAAAAACAGCTTAAAAATTTAATTTTAAAAAATCTAGGAAGAATTTTTCAAAAATCTTTCTTAGTGCACCCCTACACTATAAGAAGAATCGCCATGCAAAATTTCAGTCCTTTAGGTCCAGCGGTTTGGTCTGTGCGTTGTATGTCTGTCAGTCAGTCAGTCAGTTACAGAACTGTTTTATATATATAGATAATAAATTAAAAAAAATTTTTTTTTTAATTTACCAGATATTTCTTGATTTTTTTGGATAATCGTTTTTTTTAAATGATTATACAAAAAATAAAATTATTAATAATTTTATTTTTGTATAATCTTTTTTTTATAATTTTTATTTATTTATTTGTTTTACTATGTAATAGCCAATTTATCATTCTTTACCAGTTTTATGAAGGCCTCTGTTTGCTAACCCTATTGGATTCTCTCACCACAATGTTAAGCTATGAAGAAAATGTATCTACTGCTTACAGCTACATAAATGCTGATAAACAAATAAAAATTGTGTTTTCAGATAGCCTGAACTTTTCTGCACCTTGCAACACGATTCATTTTATAAATTTCATCCACCAAATGAATTTAGGAGTGTTTAAAACACACTTCAACAGATTTTCCCCCGAGTAATTTAAATTTTAAAATACAGGGTGGTTCAAAATTATTGAGCGCATTTCATGTTCGGAAAGAAAAAAAAAAAAGGGAGGTACGTACATGTTTATTGCTTTCTTGGAAAGACAATTTAAAACAGTTTTACACAACAAAAATTTAAACCTTAATTACCTACCACATAAGCCGGTAGATGGCGCAACAACATTTCGCAAGAAAAAATTACTAATTGCGCCAGTCTGCAAACGGCTACCGAAAAGGAAAAAACAATGTGCGTTTTGTGGTTCCGTGAAAGCAAATCCGTTGTAACTGTTTAACTGTTATAACTGTAATCCGTTATAACTGTTCAAGAGACGTTTTAGTTTAGAATACTGAAATCGTCGTCCTCCAAGTAAGGACTCTATTGGAAAGGCGCTGGTAGGCCATAAACAGAACACACTTCCCGTGTCCTTAAATTGTTGGTACCAACGTTTAATAGAGTCCTTAATTGGAGGACAACGATTTCAGTATTCTAAACGAAAACGTCTTTGAACAATTACAACGGATTTGCTTTCACGGAACCACAAAACGCACATTGCCCTTTCCTTTACGGTAGCCATTTGCAGACTGACGCAATTAGTAAATTCCACTTGCGAAATGTTGTCGCGCCATCTAGCGGCTTATGCAGAAGTTATTTAAGGTTTAAAATTTTGGTGTGTAAAACTGTTTTAAATTATCTTTCCAAGAAAACAATAAACATGTACGTAAGTCTTTTTTTTTTCAAACACGAAATGCTCTAAATAATTATGGACCACCCTGTATTATTTGCATTTTTTTTTAAACGAAAAATGTCCCAAGGTGTAATATTTCTCTCTCTATTAAGGAGTACAATTAAAAAAAATAATTAAAATACAAGTCGGAAAACCTTGGACACACTTTCTCCTTAGGTTAACACCGAGTTGGGCGAATCCAATAGGGTTAGTACATAGCAGCCTTAAACAACTGAATTTCAAAGTATCAGACGCCATTGTTCTTTATACAGTTTAAAATAATAATAAAAAAAAATCTTTAGTAAAAAATTAATGTAATGGGATAATAGCACTTTTCAAACTTTTCAGCATCAGTGTGATATAGATTAGTTTGATGAAAAACTACGTGTACATAAAAATAAAACTGACTACATTTAATGTTTACACGAGGTGGGCCTGTTGCTATAACAACAGCGATATTTTTCTTCCCTTAAATCTGATACGAATTATTATTTTTTTTTATTTATGAATTGAAAATAAGAACATAATAGAGTTTTTCCGGGAGAATGAAACATAAAAGCCGTTTCAAAATTGACGTTAATATTTTTAATTTCCGTAATGCCCTGGTAATGGCACTTTTCAATGCGAAATCTCTTTAATGTTGATTTAGTTAATGATTTTAGTTAAAAGTCTTCAGAGAGTAATAAAAGAAGAAAAAAAAACTAAGGGGTGGAGTACACGATGATCTTTGTATGTAATATTGATTTTGGGTGTATGATATTTAATTAATGTCCCCATTTCTTTTTCGTATCTAGCTTTTTTTTTCTCTATTTTTAGCTGTGAATGGGATTGGAGAATGAAAATGGTAAACTTGTAGGTCACGCGTACTGTTTATTACATTTTCTAGGGAGATTATGATATTTTGATAGCTTGACGATCCATCTATAAAATGAATTAGTTATCCTAACTTCACTAATTAATATAACTTTAAGTAATAATAAATTACTTTGTAAGGATAATAATCAGTGATAAGGCACAGTAGGTCATTAGTTGAATATCAGCCAAGCATGTGGGTTAGATTCGGCTTCAGACATCTTTAGTGACCCGAGGAAAAAAAATTTCAGTAACTAAGGCTTAAGAGATGGGTCATTAAACTCGCGTTTTTTTCTATTTTTGTAAAAACAGAAATGGAGAATGAAAACGATAAACTTGTAAGTTACACGTACTTTTTGTTACATCTAGACATCAAGGAAATATTCTGAAACACTGAAAGCTTGAAGATCCTTCTATAAAATGAATTAGTTTAGCGGAAGCCCTCTTTTAAGCCACTAATTAATAACATGAAAAAGTAATAGTAAAACTTTCTTTGTAAGGATAATGAGCTATTAAGGCCCAGTAGGTCATTAGTTGAATATCAGGCAAGCATGTGATTTAGATTCGGCTTCAAAAGTTTTAAGTGACCCCAGGAAAAGAAAAATCTATAAGGCTAAGAGATGGGTCATTAAACTCGCTTTTTTTTCCTTCTATTTTTTTTACTGAATAGGATTGGAGAATGAAAATGATAAACTTGTAAATTACGCGTACTGTTTGTTACTTACACCTAGAGATCAACGAGAGATTCTGAAACACTCAAAGCTTGAAGATCCTTCTAATAACATGAAAGGTAATAATAAAACTTTCTTTGTAAGGATAATCAGCGATTAAGGCACAGTAGGTCATTAGTTGAATATCAACCAAGCATGTGGGTTAGATTCGGCTTAAAACATTTTTAGTGACCCCAGAGAAAAAATAAATAAATAAATAAATAAGGATAAGAGATGGGTAATTAAACTCGCGATTTTTATCTACTTTTGTAAAACTAGAAATGGAGAATGAAAATGATAAACTTGTAAATTACACATACTGTTTGTTATATCTGGGGATCAAAGAGATTCTGAAACACTGAAAGCTTGAAGATCCTTCTATAAAATGAATTAGTTTAGAGGAAGCACATTTTCAGCCACTAATTAATAAAATGTTAAGTAATAATAAAAATTTCTTTGTTAGGATAATCAGCGATAAGACAAAGTCATTAGTTAAGTATCAGACAAGCATGTGGGTTAGATACGGCTTCAAAAGTTTTTAGTGACCCCAGGAAAAAAATCTATAACTAAGGCTAAGAGATGAGTCATTAAACTCGCGATTCTTTAATATTTTTGTAAAAATAGAAATGGAAAATGAAAATCTTATAAATTACTCGTACTGTTTGTTACTTACACCTGGAGATCAAAGAGGGATTCTGAAACAATGAAAGCTTGACGATCCTTCTATAAAATGAATTAGTTTAGCGGAAGCCTTATTTTCAGCCACTAATTAATAACATGAAAGGTAATAATAAAACTTTCTTTGTAAGGATAATCAGCGATTAAGGCACAGTAGGTCATTAGTTGAATATCAAACAAGCATGAGGGTTAGATTCGGCTTAAAACATTTATAGTGACCCTAGAGAAAAAATAAATAAATAAGGATAAGAGATGGGTAATTAAACTCGCGATTTTTATCTACTTTTGTAAAACTAGAAATGGAGAATGAAAATGATAAACTTGTAAATTACACGTACAGTTTGTTATATGTGGGGATCCAAGAGAGATTCTGAAACACTGAAAGCTTGAAGATCCTTCTATAAAATGAATTAGTTTAGAGGAAGCACTATTTTCAGCCAGTAATTAAGGCACAGTAGGCACAGTAGGCGATTAAGACACAATAGGTCATTAGTTGAATATCAGCCAAGTATGTGGGTTAGATTCGGCTTCAAAAGTTTTTAGTGACCCCAGGAGAAAAATTAAACCAATAACTAAGGCTAACAGATGGGTCATTAAACTTTGTTTTTATATTCTATTTTTGTAACTGAACTGAAATGGAGAATGAAAATGATAAACTTGTAGGCCAAAGTTTTGCGGAACCCTATTTTCAGTTACTAATTTGTAAGTCATTAATTAAAAAGCAGCTAAAATATAAGTTACTTTGTTAGGGCAATCGGCGATATGGCCCGGCAGGTTGTTTAGTTGGAACACCAGCCCAGCACATGGGTTACTTAAAAATTTGTTGTTTAGTGACCCCACGGAAAAAATTAAATTATTGAGGGATAGAGATGGATCATTGCACTTTACTTAAAAAAAATTATATAGAACTGTAAAGGGAATTTTAATACAGCAATTTCACAACAAATTTTGTTCTATGAAAAGAAAATATTTAGACACCAGAACCCTCTCATGCATGTTAACTATCAACAACACATACTTTAGGTAGCACTAATGTAAACATCACTCCACAAAAATCAAGTGCTTTTTTTAATAAATGCATTAAATATCTTAATCCATTCATGTAATTCCTTATTAAAGGACCGGTATTGATCATTCCTCGATTTTTATGAGTAGCAGCTTCACAGTGCGGAATTTCGTGTCCCCTAAGAGACAACATTTTCAATTTATTTCAATCATATCCAAACATTTTATATAATAGCACGTGTGGAGACACAGGACCAAGTTAGTAGCACTAAGAAACAATAAAGATTTGACGTATACGAGGACTAATTTGCAACCTGGAGATAGCAGAAAATCGAAATCAGCCTGCAATCTCTTCTTAATATAATAATGAACACACTAAGAAATATAATCAGAAACACCTATAACTCACAAAATCTACAAAGCCTACCTTTACATTAACTATCTGTCTTTATAAGGCTGTGTGTGCTGTTAATCAGTTTTAATTAACAAATTACTGATAGGTCGTAATTAAAATCCAAAATAATACAGACTAATTTATAATAAAAGCTTCATGTCATTCTTTTCCCTAATACTTTGGATATTTGTTAACCATAAATTGACCTGTAAAATGCTCCTCTACCTTTTTTTCCAACTTTACTTGTCAGACATTTTAAGTTCCACGCAAAGCGTATGCAATATTTTCCACTGGAACGCTCTTAGAACTTTTTTTCTTTCCTCCTTTGTATTTCCTATCTTCCCCCATCACACAACATTTCCTAATTTCATTTTCCCTCGCATCCATTAGAATATATATCAGGAATTTCCTGAGGCATTTGATGAATTTTTCAAGAACAATAATGGAGAGAGAAAAATCCACGAAAGATTTTAAATTTCTCTTAATTACGGTCCTCAAAAATGCATTTTCCGCTTGTCTTGAAATTATCTCTTCGTTCCCTCGCGGCTTGTGTTTATCAGTCAATTTGGCGAGCTCAAAGTATTCAACTGTTTTATTAAATATTTAATCTAGTTTGTAATCGGCGAATGGAAAAGGATTCAAATTTTTTTTTGGTTTGTTTTCGTTTCAAACGCATCATTCTTTTGAAGCGTTGGTGTTTTGCTCACAGGTGTGTCAGTAGTATAAAATATCATTTGATATTTCTGGTGTGTAAATATTGTTGAATTACACAAAGATGTGGATGTGCAATTCATGAAATGCCATGATGCAAACACCGAAAAGGCATAAAAATGTTTCCCCTAACGCAATACTTCCACCGATTCATAAAAATGCGTAATACAAATACTGAAATAGCATAAAAATGCTTGTTCAAACCAATGGCTTCGCCAATGAATAAATAAATTACAAAATGTTATGATTCAAACACGGAAACAGTATAAATATTTTATCTAAACTAAAGGAAAGTCTATGTATAATTTATAAATAGCTTTAACACACGTGAAAACAGCATACAAATTTTTCTCTAAAGCAACAGATTCGTCGATGTTTCATTCATAAAATGTTGCAATGCACTTTCAAAACAAGCGACCCGTTGATGAATTATATTTTAAAAGTTGTAATGCAAATATCGAAAGTGCATAAAAATTACTCTATGAACTAGTTATTCCATCGATGTATAATTGATAAACAATGGCAATGCAACTACTGAAAAGGCATAAAAATGTTTCCCTGGATAGTTCCATTGACGTTTATTTCCTAAAATGTTGTAACGTAAACATTGAAAGAGCATAAACATTGTTTGCCTAAAATAACAGAATCTTCGATGTGTAAATCATAGATAGTCATGAGGCAAACACTGAAGTAGCATAAAAATGTTTCTGTAAAGAAATAATTTTCTGTAAGAAATTCGTTGATGTTTAATTCATAAACATTTATAATGCCATCCTTGAACATCCTTGAAACAGCATAAAAATATTTCTGTTAAGGGGACAGTGGACCTTCAAATCTAACTTTTTTTTGTTTTGAATGGATTTCTTTGAAATTTGAATATGTGATTAGCACCATAGTTATGTAAAAGTGGTTGAAATTTAAAGATGAAATATTAATAATTTATGAATTATTAACTATTAATTATATCAAAAATTGGCCTAATTAAAAAAGTTCCATACGCATTTCTTTTGCATATAATATGGTAATTTTTATTTCCAGGATACCTAATAGAACTGACAATGAAACTTATTGCTTATTTTAAGCATTCATTAAAAATATAAAGAGAAAAAATAATAATAATAGTGAAAACACTCTTTTTATTGAGCAAACTACCTATAAATCATCTTTTCAAGTACAAAATTTAGAAATTCTAAGCTACGAAGCATAATTTTTTTCAATAAGATTTATTTGATATACAGTTAAGTATGTAAAACTTAAATTTCAAAGCAATACGATAATTAGAAATGCGCCTGGAGCAGTTTGAATATTCGAATGACATGAAAATTTTTATTTTGAGAAAAACACATTTAAAGTTATTGCTATTAGTAACCACATAATATCTAAATTAAATACAAATGCCTATAACTAGGAAAGTAATCGCAGAAATTAAAAATTCTTTTTGCAACACATTCCTACTCGTCCATAGTTTCACAATTCAATAAAATAAAAAAAAATTGAATTTTTGGACAATTTCGCAATTTTGAAAGTCCACTGTCCCTTTAAAACTCTTTCAGGGGCGGGGGTCCATTTTGGGACCGCCATTTTTCTCGTCCTCCTTTCACTTGCATTCAATGTATTCCAGTTAAATGAGCAGAAAAATGGCTAGTGCTGCCATCTGTTACCAGTTTAAAGAAGTGAAATCATTTTACAACCTTCAATTGGAAAAATTTTCCAAGGTTTTTTAGGTTAAAAAAAATAGAGAATAAAATGTGCACCGTGCAAACGGTGGAGGATGTTGCCGGGTTCAGAAAGAGTCGTCGTTTTTCATTCATAAACAGAGGAGGGGAAAACAGAGGAGATCCATTCATAAAGAGAGGAGTTTCTTAATTATTACGAACGACAATAAATGCGAGATGGCAGCAAAATCGCGACTTCGTGAACTCTTTCATCCCCATGGTCATTGGTCCCCTCTGTATGATGGCCATGAATTCTGACGAACCATGCGCCACCAGTATACTCAGGATCATATGCATAATCTACACTGAAGTGCCAGAATGAATAACGGGGATAAACGATCCCTTTCGGAAAATGTAGCAATACTCACTTTCTCTTAAATGCTTTAGTCAGAAAATAGCTTATATAGAGCGACAGACATTTGTGGGTGTTTAAAAAGCTGACTGAGTAGGGAACATGGCTTAGGTCAGCGGTTTCCCAACCGGTGGGTCGCGGAAGGGTTACAGGTGGGTCGCGACTCGATCCAAAAACTATTAAAATGGTCTTTGTGTACTCTTATAATTGTAGTTTTTATCTTCACCTAGGAACACTTGTTAGTGAGTATGAAACCACTTGTTGCATATATTGCAAACATATGTCTATTGTTAAATAAATAACTGTTTTGCTACAAAGTGCTTATATTTTGTCAACCATTTTCAAATCAGAACACAAATTGTTTATCAAAGATCAATCTGTATCTTCAAAAAAGCATATATATATATATATATATATATATATATATATATATATATATATATATATATATATATATATATATATATATATTTGCAATATTTGATGGTAAATTACATATACATAAGGAAGGGATACGATACAAATAAGGTTTTTTATTCCACCATGGACCGATGGAGCGTGGAGTTATTCCGATAAGGAAAGGTGGGTCGCCAGCTGGAAAAGGTTGGGAACCACTGGCTTAGGTGATCATGGTCATGATTTAGGTGAATTTCAGCGAGGTTTGATGGTTGGTGCTCATGTGATGGCTCGTGGCATTTCGGAGATACAGGCAAAGTTTAGATTTTTCATCTTCGATATCAAGGGTGTACCTCGAATACAATAACTCCGGTAAAACATCGAACCTACTGCAATAGTGTGGCCGCCGAAAGCCTGGATAATTGTGACCAGTCTCATGTGTCGACAATTATATCAAGCGAAAGGAGGGCAACATTGGCGCAAATAACAGAACAGTTCAATGCTGGGGGAAGGAGGGGGGGGGCTTTTACTGACACCAGCGTGAGGACTGTACAATTTTACTGCATGATATCGGCTTTAACCCTTTCAGGCACAAAAACCTCCACCGTTTGCACGGTGCAGATTTTTCCCCCGATATTTTTTAACCTAAAAAATCTTACAATATTTTCCAATTAAAGGTTACAAGATATTTTTACATCTTTAAACTGATAATAGATGGCAGCACTAGCAATTTTCTGCTCATTTAACTGGAATACATTGAATGAAAGTAAAAAAAAGGACTAGATTTTGGCGTTTGCACTGTGCAAACGGCGCCCACTCGAAGGGTTAAAAGCCGATGCCAACTGACATAATAGGCAGGTATCCCAGTTTTACTGGTGCTTCAATGTATATAGCCATTTTAAGGCTGCTGTGTACTAACCCTATTGGATTTGCTCACGTCAATGTTATCTTACGGGAAAAAAATTATCTACTATTTACAAGCTACATAAATGCTCATAATCCAATAAAAATGGTATTTCCGATAGCCTGAACCTTCCAACAGGATTTATTTTATAAATTGCATCCACCAAAGGAATTTAGGAGCGTTTTAAACACAGTATACCAGATTTTTCCCCCGATTAATTTAATTTAAAAAAATTATTTGTATTTAAAAAAAAAAGAAAGAAAGATGCCTCAAGGTGTCAAATTTCCTTCTCTATTACGGAATACAATTTTGAAAAAAATCTTTCAATCCAAGTCGGCAATCCTTGGACACATTGTCTCCATAGGTTAACACTGAGGGGAGTGTATCCAATAGGGTTAGTACACAGCAACCTTAAGAGGCAAATAATGGGACGGTTCGGGCCACATGATCAAGACCGATTCAAAAAATTCGTCATGCAAAACTTTTTTGTAGGATATATATTTTTAACATAGGATTACGTTCCTCCATAACGGTGTTCCGGAAAGCAAAATTTCTGATGTCCTGCGTCGCGGGTTATCATTTTGGCAGCACGCCTAACCTAGTCTGTATCGCTTCAGTAAACAGTTAAACAGAAAAGTACCAAAATAAATCAAAATTTTGACACACACATTATATATATATATATATATATATATATATATATATATATATATATATATATATATATATATATATATATATATATATATATTTATACATATATATATATTTATACATATATATATACACATACATACGTACATATATATAGATATATATATACATAACACATACATACAAAAGAGGTAAGGAACGACAATTAATCCTACGTTAATAACGAACGGTAGTTTCGTTAGAAGAGACTACCTGAAATATATATATATATATATATATATATATATATATATATATATATTCAGATCCCATTGGCCCGTCAGGGCAGTCCATTATTTCAAAAATTTTAAAAAAACCCTGCATGAAACAGGATTCGAACCCGGGTCATTTAATATCGGATCAAGCATGTTACCAACTGAACTATTTTAGGAATGTGAGAAACTTAAAAAATTCTACATAAATTTTTTTTTTTAAATTCTTGTAAAGACGCAATTCAAACTTCATTAAATGTAAAAGCTTCCAACAATTTTAGACAACGCACAAGCTTATATAAAATGAAACGTATAGCTTAATATCATCGATGATATATCTTTTAAAGGGATTATTTCATTATCATATATTAATGAATCAAATCCGATTAAACGAAAAGTTTTGGAAGACCCCAAGAATTTGTTAAATCTAAAGACTTCCTTGTGTTTGTCTTTTTTAATCCGTAGGAAAAAGGTATAAAGATAACTTTCCCAGCCATAATAAATTTCTCTTGCTGCTTAAATTATGGATGACAGTACATCAATCTTAATACATAATACCTAATAGGCTTTAACAAAAGCCTAAAGACTTAACTAGCCAATTTATAATGCTAAAAGATTCATTCGGAAATTCTTATAATAGTTTGGATAGTTGCCAACGATCAGTTAGATGAGTATTAGCAGTTCTCTCTTCCATCTTTTGCTCGTTGCAGATTCGTTCTATCTCGCACATTTATAATATTTCACGGTAACCATTTCTGAGAAACACACGTGTTTTGCATAAATACCAGATGGCAGCATCTGTTAGGGTTATTTTCCATATCCCATTAGTGATTCAGATTGGTTCTTTTTTTTTTTTTTTTTTTTTTTTAAGGTCCAACGGTCATCTTTTGCTGCTAAAAATAGGGATTCCAGAATTTGCTGGGGCATTTGAATTTTACGATGGGAAAAAAAATGGAAGAAAAAAAAACGTTATTTACTTTTAACCGTAAATTGAATCCAAAAAATTTTTTACAGTTAAAAAAATACTAAGTTAATTCGTATTAATTTTCGACTATTTCAAAGTGTTCCATCATTCTCGTTAAATTAATTTTAAAAAAATCTTCAACTGCTTTATTTAAGATGACCTCTTAAACGATGTTCTTCACAGATATAAAACGCTTTATAAGCAACAAAATTTTTGGGAAACTATTTCAAGAAGCAGTTTGAAAATTTGCAACACCTATAATCTATATACAGTGGAATCTCGATCTATCGTTTTTCAAGGGACCGATTGAAATGAACGATAAATGCGGGAAAACGATAGATGCGGAAACATAACGAAGCAATATAATCTTTGGGACTGGATAAAATGAACGACACATACGGAAAAACGATGGATCCGAAAACGATCGATCGAGATTCCACTGTATATAAGACAGTTCCGGTGATTGACAGATAACGCACAGACCAGACCGCTGGACTTAAAAGGCTGGAATTTTGCATGGCGGTTCTTCTGCTTATTGTGTAGGGGTGCACTAAGAAAGATTTTTGAAAAATAATTCTTAGATTTTTAAAAATTAAATTTTTAAGCTGATTTTGTAACATTCTTTTAAAATTTGCATTTAAAATAAGAACTTGAGGGTTATAAAATTTATATCACGAGAAAGATCATAAAAATCCCTTTAAAATGATATCGTTTTCGAATCTTTACCTCCATTTCCTGATTTTTCGTAAATTTTTATAGATTAATTTTTATAATTTAATTTATTAAATGCTGATCACGTGGTTTCTTTTCTTTATGTGATACTTTAAATTATTTTATCGTCACGTGCATAACAATGAAATAAATTGATAAAAAAATATTAAAATACGGTAAAAGATAAAATTTAACCATTAGACTTATTGAGAAGGAAGTTTCTTAAGAATTTAATTCAAATTAGTATGTTTTATGGATATTAAACATATAAATTAATTGCAAACATTGACCGTTGTATTTAAGTTGAATATTTTCTTCTACATTATTTTGCCTATAATTTTTTTTTTTATAAATATATTTTTTGTTTTTTTTCTTGGCATTAATTCCATACATTGACCGTTGTATTTAATTTGAATGTACTCCGTAACGAAGCACGGGCATTCAGCTAGTACACTTATATTCTTAAACACTATATGTATTCTTAAACACTAGAAGTAAATAACTGACGATAAATGTAATAAGCTATTAATTATTTCTGGTAAATAATTAATAGTACACCCACCTCTCTCTCTCTTTATATATATATATATATATATATATACAGTGGAATCTCGATCGATCGTTTTTCCGTATGTGTCGTTCATTTTATCCAGTCCCAACGATCCTATTGCTTTGTTATGTTTCCGCATGTATCGTTTTCCCGCATTTATCGTTCATTTCAATCGGTCCCTTCGAAAACGATAGATCGAGATTCCACTGTATATATATATATATATATATATATATTCCTTTTCCTGTCAAAGCATACAGTTTTGATAAATACTACATGAAAGCTTACATGAACATAACATATTAGTTTAAAGGCCATAGTGAAAAAAAAAAAATGTTGAATATTCTCTAGAAACTTGTGCTCTCAAAAGTTATCGATACAATTCCACAGCTTGCAGGAAAGTAGAGAACAAATCATTTTATCAAAGCTTTGATAAATACTGTTAGGAAGCTTATATTCACATAATATTTCAGCTCAAATGGCTAACGTTAAAAAAAAAACAGATAGAAATACGAAAAAAAGCTTCTACTGTTCGTGTAATCAAAAGTAATTGCATCAATTCTATGGCAGCCTGCAAGAAGATACTGAAAATTATTTTAAGGGGGCTCACAACCTATAAAACTTCAAAAAGTCGTTTTTTTTTTGTTTTTGCTATATTCTGTTTTTTGGGACATTTCTGAACAATATGCAAAAAACCGCATAAAAAAATTTGCATTATTTCTCGAGTTATGGGAGTTTATGTAAAGCTCACTCTGTTGCCGTGGCCATGTTATTCCAACTTTAACTTGAGTTTTCTCAAATATGTGAATTTTTGGATTGCGCGCACTGTTACTCCCAAACTATGTGTGCTAGACACACAAAATTTTTATCAGATTTGTATTATAAGCTTCTTTACACACTAAAACCAGAAAAGTAAAAAAATAAAATTGTAAAAAATTTTTTTACACTTGAAAATGTTTTAAAAAATTGCTAAATTTTAAATTTTTTAAATTTTATGTGAATTTTTCAATTTAAACTATATTTTTTGTATATTTTTGGTTTTACATTAAACTTGAGTGTATTATTAATTTAATTTGACCAAAAAATAGTTTCTGTATGCATATTTCTTAATTTTATGATGCGCGAAACATCCAATGATTTTTTTTTCCTTTTTAGTAATGTGTACATTTAAAAATAAAATCTAAAAATTATTTATGGCTTTACAAGTTCTATTTTTGTATAAAATATAACTGAAGACTTGTAATTTTGATATAAAACAAAAAAATTATATATATATATATATATATATATATATTAATATTATTGGAGATTCAGTAGCTCGAATTTGATCATGTTTAGAGTCATTTCCCAGTAGTCAAAGGTTGTGTGCCCCCTTAATCAATGCGTACAGTTTCGACAAATACTGTCAGCTTATAACTGCGTAATATCTCTAATGGTTGATGTAAAAAAAAGAAAAACTGAGAGAAAAAAAAGAGAACTACAGGTAACCCTCCTATAACACGGTAGATAAGTTCCTAGAAAATGCCGCGTTGTGTGAAACCGTGTTATAAGTTCCTAGAAAATGCCGCGTTGTATGAAATCGTGTTATATGAGACACAGAGACAGTACAAAAAGGGGGGTTACGTTCCGAAAACTTATTAAAAACAAACATTTTTATAAAAATTCCATATAAGCAACTAAATTTTTATTAAAAATATAAATGTATGTATAACACAAAACGAAAAGAAACAAAAAATATTATTTTCATTTCATGCGACCTTAATTTAATAAATTTCTGCCTTATCACTGCTCAGTACAATCAAACGAGAACGTTTTTTCGGTTGAACGATATCACCTTTCAGAACCCTTTTCTTCATTTAGAGTTGTTGCACCTTCTATCCTCTAAAAAATCTGCAATTTTGGTTTGTTTGCTGGTTCTTACAAGGTCATTGTAGATTTCACTGTATGGACATAGACAATTTTGCAGCTTCCTTTTGAATTTTTGGCCTCTTTCAGCGGAAGGGTAAGCATTCAAGAAAAATAATTCAAGATTTTCAGCTAAGCTTAGGTCTTCTTATAATTTTATAGAGTTACTAGCTGAAAACGCGCACTTCGCTACGGAGTACATTCAAATTAAATACAACGGTCAATGTATGCAATTAATGCAAAAATAAATATATATATATATATATATATATATATATATATTTAAATAAATACGACGATCAAAATATACAATTGATGTAGGAAAAAAAATATATAATTATAAAAAAATCGTAAAGGATATTTTTATAGACAAAATAATGTCCAATCAGCTGCCGCTTTATCAAGAAAAAAAATATTTTTTTGTCTATTCAGTTGTTATGCACGTGACGATAAAATTATTTAAAGTACCAGAAAAGGAAATCACGTGATCAGCATTTAATAAATTAAATTCTGAAAATTAATCTTTAAAAATTCACCAAAAATAGGAAAATAGAGGTAAAGATTCGAAAAAGATTTCATTTTAATGGAATTTTTATAATCTTTCTCGTTGATATAAATTTTATAACCCTCAAGTTAATCCTTTAAATGCAAATTTAAAAAAAGTTACTAAAACAGATTAAAAATTTAATTTAAAAAAATCTAAGAAGAATTTTTCAAAAATCTCTCTTAGTGCACCCCTACACTATAAGAAGAATCGCCATGCAAAATTTCAGCCCTTTTGGTCCAGCGGTTTGGTCTGTGCGTTGTATGTCAGTCAGTGAGTCAGTTACGAAACTGTTTTATACATATAGGTAAATGAATAAATTATAATTTGTTTATACATTTTCATGTAAAGCCACTGATAGTTCATTATTCCTTCCCGTCATTATTTTAAGGTAATTTAGTTTTTAAATGTGTTAAACAAAAATCGTGTTATCTAGTGCTGTAGAAGTACAGTGTTGTACAAAGGGTTTCGCAATTTTTTTATCGTGTTAGAATGAAACCCTGTCAGGTTGCAGTGTTATACGAGGGTTCCCGCAGTTTATCCTACCGTGTTAGAGCGAAACAGTGTTGTAAGATACCGTGCTGTAGGAGGGCTACCTGCACTAAAAATGCCTCTACTGCCTGTTTAATCAATGGAATAAAACCAATTTCATGGCTACAAACAGGAAGGTACTAAATAAAATGTTCTTTTTCTATTAAAACATAAATAGCTACGATAACTGCAACTTAAAAGCTTATAAGTGAGTAAGTAATAATTACAAGATAAAAATAACTTTTTATATACCATGTTTTTCAATTTTCTGTTGAATCATATAAACTTGACGATTCTATGTATTAATAAATACTTTAAAAAAAATTTTTTAATGAATTATCCCTTCAACTTGAAAGAAAATGATCAAATGCGTAATAAAGAGGTATAAAATGGGTAATCAATCGTTTAGGCTCGGGAATTTGAAGTTAACTTGCGTTTAACTTTTCGTTCCCGTCCCGGCCGATAGATGGCTGCACCATTCTACAAAACAAAATTAACTGAAAATGAATTCAATACTGCTTAAAGATGGCTAAAAGTATTAAAATAATGCATTGTCATCGTGTTCTGAGCTACTCTAAAAGTTTCAAATGTCTAGCTAATCGGGAAGTTAGTTAAAAATCTATTGCAAGATTTGTACTGGACAAACACACACACAAACAAACAAACAAGAAAGCGAGTTAATAGAAACATGGTAAAAATTTTAGTTCAAATGGCTGATGTAAAAAAAAGGGAGAAATACTAAATATGCCTCTACTGCTTACATAATCAAAAGTAACAGTAACGACCGCATGGTTACAAGTGAGATGGTACTACACAATGTTTCTTTTCTACCAAAACTTACAGCTTCGATAAACATTGCCTGAAAGCTTATAACTGCGTAATATTTCAGTTCAAACAGCAAATGTAAAAAAAAAAGAGGAGTACTAAAAACGCCTCCACTGGCCGGGTAACCGCAAGTTATTGCAACCATTCCATGGCCGCGAGCGAGAATGTACCGTAGAAAATGATCAGTTTCTATCAAAACGTAGAACTTCGATAAATACTGCCTGAGACCTTACATGTGCGTAAAATTTCAAATGGCTGACGTAAAAAAAAAAAAGAGAGAGAAAAAAATAACATAAAAACGCCTCTACTTCACGTGTCAACAAAAAATCATTGATTCCATGGCTACAATTGAGAAGGCACGGGAAGAAAGTGGTAGATGTGCGCAGTATTTCAAGTGGCTGATGTAAAAAAGAAAAACATCAAAAACACTTTTACTGCTCGTGTCAGCGAAAGTAATTGATACAATTCCATTCTTGGTATGGGCAAGAAAGCACTGAAAGAAATTTTCTATCAAAACGTACATTTTTGATAAATACCGCCTGAGAGTGAAAATGGGGAGAATTTTTTTGAGCAAATGGTTCATGAACAAGCAAATAAAAAAATTTTAACAATGCTTCTGTACAACCTGCGTCTTTAAAAAATAGTTTCTACGACTCCAAGGCAAGCTTCCTGTACGTCATTGTGCTGAAGCAATGAAATTTTGCTTCTGCACTTTAAGGCCGTCTGCACACGGAGCAACTCAAAAGAAACTGATAACTGACTCGAATCACAAACCATTCCGTGATTAGTCGTAACCTATGTAATTGAATGGAGCCACGCACACGGCGCAACTGGTTACAAACCCGGTCGACGGGTTTGTAGGCCTAAGGGGTCCGGGAAACATTTAAAAAAATATATTTTATTTATTGAGTTAAAATTTTGAAATTTTTTTTATGGTTAACCATATAATTTTTAAACAAAATCACTTCATAAAACTTCTCAAAATGCTTTTAAATTTTTTTTTAATTTTAAAAAAAGTGCGGTAAATTAAAATTGTTATAACTCGAAATATTATTTTTCGAATTTCAATTCTTTTTCAAATAATTAAACAGAAATATATAAGTTTTAATTTTGATTCAGCATTCTTTTAAATATTTTTTTAAAAAAATTAAAAAAATTTATATTAAAAATTACAAAAAAAATTATGTAACATTTTTAAAAAATCATATTTTCAAAAGTAAATATTTTTTTCCAATTTGCTGAATCAAAATTAAAGTAAAATAGTTGAAAAAGACATGTTCCAAGTTTCAACCATTTATCTTTAACGGTTCTTGACTTATAACAATTTAAAGACGAGAAATGGAGAAAAAAAAACCCATCATGCAGAAAAACGCACTTACAGGTTTAAACAACGCTTGGCTACTATTAGAATGTTGCAAAATAAATAAAAATTTCTCCTGTTCTAATTAAGATAGAAACATGATTTAAACGTCATTTTAAGCGGAAAAGAAGACAGAAGATTTTAATGTAATAATTTTTTTTTCGAAAATTCGAACAATTTTGTGTCCTGGACCCCCGTAAAAAGTTATTCGATTACACGAATTTGTGATCTTGCAACATAGATATATTTATTTTTAGAACATAAATTCATACCGAACGAAAACAGATTTGCTCGCAAGCAAATACGCTTGTGTTATAACCTCAGATTTACTCAAATGACGAATTCATTGCTGGTTGTTCTATAATGCTTTTCTACTTTCTAAATTACCGAATTCAAACTATCTAATGTGGAAAATCTAGACTCGAAAAAAATATACCGTAAAATTTCGAGTATAACACGCACTTTTTTTCACATTTTAGTCCACAAAAATGAGGATGCGTATTATACTCACGTCAAAACAAACGCAGTTTTAAACATTGGATAAACGAAAGTACAGCATCTGTAAGACATTGCCGCAACACGAGTGCGTGCGCATCTGCACTCTGTGACTCATCCTCCCGTTTACTAAGCAGGTATTCCTTTTAAACAAACGGAACTCACAGTTCCTATCGTCAA
Source organism: Dolomedes plantarius (assembly GCA_907164885.2). Lineage (NCBI taxonomy): Eukaryota > Metazoa > Arthropoda > Arachnida > Araneae > Dolomedidae > Dolomedes > Dolomedes plantarius. The sequence goes on along the minus strand of OU015499.1, from coordinate 92,165,773 downwards.
GTGTGGATGATGATAGCGATATATATTACGACGGCAACAATAATTATGACATGGACGCAGCAACAATAGATGAGCTGTATTCTAAGGAAAGTGATTAAGATTGATAATTTGACAGTATTGTTTGTTTTGAATTAACAATTTAAGATTTTTTTCTTACCGAATTTGACGTTTTCGGTTCTTTTTATTACAAAATTTATTTATGTTAATAAATATTTGTGCAATTTTTAAATAAAATATTGAAAAGTTATGGGTGCGTATTATAATCGAATTTTAATTTTTTCCGAAAATTTCGCGCAAAATCAAGCATGCGTATTATACTGGGTGCGTGTTATAGTAGAGATTTTACGGTATATACATAATCCAATAAGCGAAGATGGTGCTGTAATAAACATACACTAACCAACCATGATTTTACTATTTAAAAGAACATAGGTTTAATGTAAACCCGAGTTCACCAATAAAGGTTTTATTTAAACTCTTCTGATCTGTCTGTCTTTCAAATTCGGATAATTTATTTTTCAACCAACTATGTACATACTTAATTATAATTTTATTGCAAACATTAACAGAACATTAGTACTTGAAAATAAAATCTATATTCCAATAAGTATACAGGTGTGTTAAAATACAGAACATTAACCAAAAACGTATTTCACGGCAGCTATTCAACCAGTTTTGCAATAAGCCCAACTAACTTTTAAACCATTTATAAATTACCCGACTCACAGTTTAAATTAATCGCGAAATATATTTTTTTTTTCATACTTGAGAAATAAATAAATTTTCCGATAAACTAATAGGGTTAAGGTACATATAATTAGTCACAAACCAAAATTTAATTTTTATTTCCCTATTTGCTTCTCACATAAATACATATGAAATTTTCAATATAAGATTTAAATAAAATTTTATTCAAAAATTAATGTAGAAATTTGATATGGAAATAAATGTATTTACATTTCATACTTCAAAATAAAATAAATTTTCCGGTAAGCGAATACGGTTAATGTGTAAATCAATAGTCAAAAAGGGAAATTTTAATTCTATTTTGCTATTTGCTTCTCAAATAAAAACACACCAAATTTGCATCATGGTATTTTAAAATTAGTTAACTAGTGCTTGATATATTAATACAGAAAATTTCAATTTTAAATAAATGAATTTATATTTTACGTTTAAAAACTTAATAAATTTTCTGGTAACGAATATGATTAATTTTATTTATACTTTCTTGATTGCTTATTACATGCATAACCAAATTAACATCGTACGGTTTTAAAAATAGTAAACGTGTGCTCAATCCACTTTCTCTTTTTTTCTTAAATTTAGAGAAAGAAAATGTTTTTACATTTTAAATTTGAAAACTATAACAATTTTCTGGTAACGAATATGGTTAATTTTATTTCTACTTTCCTGTTTGCTTCTTACATGTATACCAAATTATCATCTTACGGTTTTAAAAATAGTAAACACATGCTTATATAAATTCACTTTCTCTTCGATCAAGGGAGCTGTGACTCATAAAAGCAAACAAATAATCTCTAATTATTGCAGCTAGTCAGGAAGAAAATGTTCCAGACGTAGTAAATTCATAATGGTACTTAAATTATAGATGATTGAAAAGGAAGTTCAAATTAGCCTCTAATTTTCTTATAAATTAATTAAAACCCTGGCTCATACCATTATGATTTAAAGCGCGAAAATCATAATAATTCTCCTTATATTTCACGTATTTGTAAGCGAAAAAGTTAAGCACCTAAGCACACGTCTATTTCCCCCTTTACTCGTTATAAATTATAATTTCCATCTTTAGTATTTATCAAATTTCGTTAGCTAGAAAACCTCCTGTTTCATACTTCCTTCATCAAAACATCAGTGTAATTTTATTTTCCTTGATTCATCAGTAATTCAGAAATTTCCTGAGGTATCTTTTAGAATTTTTGATTGGCGAAAACGGAAAGAAATATTTTAGGGAAGAAATTTTAAATTGCTTTTAATTATGGTCTTAAATTTTTTTTTCTTTTTAGCTGTTCATTAAGCTCAATGCGTTTAAGCTGCTTTATTTAAATATTTGATGAGGTTTATAATAGACAGGCATTAGAAAGGATTCTACTATTTTGATGAATTTTTCTTTTCATTTTGAACTTATACTGTATTAGCTTAATACACTGCTGGAGAGACTTGATAATTATGAACTTCAAAGGTTTATACTTAAAAAAAATAATTACAAGATAAAAAGAACTTTTTATATACAATGTTTTAGAATTTTCTGTTCAATCATATAAACTTGACAATTCTATGTATTAATAAATACTTTTTAAAAATTGTTTTGATGAATTATCCAATCAACTTGAAAGAAAATGAAGTTAATTGGAAGTTAACTTGCGTTTAACTTTTCGTTCCCGTCCCGGTCGATAGATGGCTGCCCAAGTCTAAAAAACAAAATTAACTGAAAATGATTTCAATTCTGCTTAAAGATGGCTAGAAGTATTTTAAATTACTTTTAATTATGATCTTAATTTTTTTTTCTTTTTAGCTGTTCATTAAGCTCAATGCGTTTAAGCTGTTTTATTTAAATATTTGATGAGGTTTATAATAGGCAGGCATTAGAGAGGATTCTACTATTTTGATGAATTTTTATTTTTATTTTGAACTCTTACTGTATTCGCTTGATACACTGCTGTAGAAACTTGATAATTATGAACTTCAAAGGTTTTTACTTTAAAAAAATAATTACAAGATAGAAAGAACTTTTTATATACCATGTTTTTAAATTTTCTGTTGAATCATATAAACTTGACAATTCTATGTATTACTAAATACTTTTTAAAAAGTTTTTTGGTGAATTATCCCATCAACTTGAAAGAAAATGAAGTTAATCGGAAGTTAACTTGCGTTTAACTTTTTGTTCCCGTCCCGGCCGATAGATGGCTGAACAAGTCTACAAAACAAAATTAACTGAAAATGATTTCAATTCTGCTTAAAGATGGCTAGAAGTATCAAAATAATGCATTGTCATTGTGTTCTGAACTATTCTAAAAGTTTCAAATTTCCAGCTAGTCGGAAAGTTAGTTAAAAATCGATTGCAAGATTTGTACTGGGCAAACACACACACACAAACAAGAAAGCGAATTAATAAAAGCATGGTGAAAATCACTTTAGATTTGCGGCACATAACAAAATACGGTCATATTTCGGTACACGTGTCCGGTCGCTTAATGAAATTACCCTTTCATGGCGGATAAAAGCACCAAATTTGGTATGAAGGTACCTTGGGGTATACTAATAAATGTTAGCCTAGGAGCCCTCTGGAATTTCTAAAAATTTTTGTGTACGGCACTAAAATCCAAAATGGCCGACAAATACGACAAAATATCACTTTTAACACAATCGATTTTACCGTTAACTTTCAATTATCGCTTTAAGCCAACTAACTTAGGGTAGTCTACATATTAAATGAAATAAAGAAAAATATATCCATATAATTTATTACAGTAATTTATAAGCACAAAAATGTAACGCTAATAAATGTTCCCAAAACAAAACAAAAAAATATTTATAGCCATTCATTCAATATAATTCAGTATGCAACAGTTATAATAAATTACACTTGCATTTGCAAAGTGGTGAGCAGTCCAGATTGTCTTTGGCTAGGGGCCCCCCAAAAAATTTTTATTGTAAAAGAAAAAAATAGAAAAAATTCCAAATTCAATTTTTTTTCATTTTACCTTTTTTAATAGCAATTTTTTTTCATATATCCTTTCAAATTTGTTTGATTGGTTCATCATATGTATAAGTATATGTATAGTTCATATGTATGTTATAGTGTATATAAGGGATTAATAAGTTTTTCTGGTTGCATTGTATTGGTGTTTTTTAATGATGAAGTTAGTATGTTGAATTGGTTTTGGTTATTTGATAATGTTCTAGGCTTCTACGCTTCAAATAGCCAATTCTTGGTAAAATGGTCCTTTCACAATGAATCATGATTATTATTTTCTTTTGTGTCAATTTTGAAAATTTTACGCCCACATCAGTGTTAGGGGGCCCCCATCCCGAGTTGTGCCTATAGTCAAGAATTTTCTAAATCGGGTCCCGGTGACACATGCTAAAACACGTACGAGACAAGACAACACCCCAGCATCCTGTCTCTTCAGACGAAAAGAAAGACCGAAATACAGTAAAACCTCGTTTATCCGGATAATCCGAATCAGATTTGAAGACATTTTTTACATGTTTTTATTAACTCGCTTTCTTGTCTGTTTGTGTGTTTGTCAAGTACAAATCTTGCAATCGATTTTTAACTAACTTCCCGACTAGCTAGACATTTGAAACTTTTAGAATAGCTCAGAACACGATGACAATGCATTCTTTTGATACTTTTAGCCATCTTTAAGCAGGATTGAATTCATTTTCAGTTAATTTTGTTTTGTAGACTGGTGCAGCCATCTATCGTCCAGAACGCGAATGAAAAGTTAAACGCAAGTTAACTTCCAATTCACTTCATTTTCTTTCAAGTTGATGGGATAATTCCTCAAAAAAATTTTTTTAAAGTATCTATTAATACATAGAATTGTCACGTTTATATGATTCAACAGAAAATTTCAAAACATGGTATATAAAAAGTTCTTTTTATCTTGTAATTATTTCTTTGAATTCTGGAGTGTAATAACATAATATGAAAGTAATAACTGTACATAAAAAGTTCAAATATTCTTGCCAACTCCATAAGCAATAAAGTTTGCCGAGATATTTCGTAAAATTTCCATTGTCTCTCATAACAATCGCGACAAATTGCCTTATGAACAATACACCATCAGTGAGTACAATTTTTTTTGCTTCGAGATATTTTAAACATGTGCTCCTTCAAACATTTTGCTTGTCTTCCTTATTTTTTTTCTGTTCTTCCTTTAAGCGTGTTCCACTTTACATTTCGAAATTTGTCAAACGTCCACAGAAGTTGACTCTTAAGGTTCTGCTGTTGCAGTTTTCCTTTTCTATCTTCTCTCCCTTTTATTTATTTTATATATATATATGTAACATGGGAGACAGATCGCAGGCTCAGAAGATATCTAGTCTCCCATGCTACGGTGAGGAGATGCAGTTATACTCGAGAATAAATTTAATTCATGATTAAAAACGACAAATACGAGCTTTTTACGGGAACATTTTTATTCAATACACCGACCGCTCCGCCGGTATGAATGCAGCAAGAGAAAATACAGGAATCCATCCTACTTCCGGATGTCAAGTCTTATATAAACTTCAGTCCATCACGTGATTAAAGGATGTGTCTTAATAGTTGATTGGTTTAAAGTTGTTGTTGATGTGCAGAACTGATTTAAACTTGTACTGACGCCGCGCCGCGTCCCTATAGTTAAAAAAGACAGCCATCTTTAATGATATTGCCTAAGGCTGTAATAAAGGAATTTAACGCGAATGCCCAAAGGGAATTAAATAACTTAAGGGATTAAAAAAGGGTATGTAATTTTGAATAGTAAAGTGAGGAATTAATAGTTTTTAAATGTTGAGAGTGTTGAATTAAGAAATTACTAGTTTTTTAATATATTATATATATATATGTGTGTGTGTGTGTATATATATATATATATATATATATTATCTCTTGTTCAAAGAGCTATGATGTTCACTTCAAAGTCCTTGTGCCCGACAGGAATTTAATGGAATATCAATAAGGAGGAAACTTGAAGAGTTGCAAGTCATTTTGTTCTGACACAATATTCTGTATACTTTGATTAAAATGATATAAAAAAACTCAAACCCGCCAAAATTGATTCAAAATCCTTATTCTTCAAATTATTCACTATACATAGTGGATTACAAAACACTGTCTATAAAAATATCTACTAGTCATTTGGTAATTTTTTTTAATTTATTCAGAATTTAACTACCACCAAATATTTATGATATTTCCGGATATTATTAAACATTATTCTTTTTTCTTTGAATTCTGGACTGCAATAACATAATATGAAAGTAAAAACTATATGAAAGTACAAATATTCTTGCCTTCAACTCCATAAGCAATAAAGTTTGCCGAGATATTTCGCATAATTTCCATTGTCTCTCGAAACAATCTCTACAAACTGTGCCTTATGAAGAATCCACCATCAGTGAGAACAACTTTTTTTTTTTTTTTTTTGCTGCTGCGAGATATTTTAAACATGTGCTCTTTCAAACATTTTGCTTGTTTTCTTTATTTTTTTTTCTGTTCTTCCTTTAAGCGTGTTCCACTTTACATTTCGAAATTTGTCAAACGTCCATAGAAGCTGACTCTTGAGGTACTGCTGTTGCAGTTTTTCTTTTCTATCTTCTCTCCCTTTTATTTATTTTATATATATATATTTTTATCTCTTGTTCAAAGAGCTATGATGTTCACTTCAAAGTCCTTGTGCCTGACAGGAATTTAATGGAATATCAATAAGAAGGAGATTTGAAGAGTTGCAAGTCATTTTGTGTTTCATCTTAAGCATGATCGGAGATTTCAGAGACTAGTGGTGCAAGGCTTTCGCACAGTTTTCGCAAGCACAGCTGTTTATATCACCAATGTATTAACATAGCTGTTTTTTTAATCTAGCTTTGCTTTTTTCATTTACTTATAAATATATTACTTATAAATATTATTAACTTATAAAATATTTAAAAATAAAATGGATGCCAGTTTAGAAAAGGTAGTTACTTAAAAAAGAGGGTAAATTAAACAGAATTTACATACAAGAAGTCTTTTGGCTTTATTTTTATCTTAGCACTTCTATCGCGAAATTTTTTTTTACTTATAATATTTAATAAAATCTATCTTCATATCTCTATAGATTTAACTAAAAATAAGGAGATATCTAAATTAACCTATTTATCTATCTATACACATATTGTGAATTATTGGTCTGTCATCAATATCTGTATCTTTCTAAACATACACACACACAATATATATATATATATATATATATATATATATATATATATATACAGTGGTATATCGATCTATCGTTTTTGGATCCATCGTTTCTCCGTATGTGTCGTTAATTTTATCCAGTCCAAAAGATCATATTGCTTTGTTATGTTTCCGCATCTATCGTTTCCCGCATTTATCGTTCATTTCAATCGGTCCCTTGAAAAACGATAGATAGAGATTCCACTGTATATATATATATATATATATATATGACGAGCTTAAATTCTCGTACTCCCTCTTAATTCGTTCCCTTCTTAATACTTATTCTAAATCTATGCAGTCAGTACAATCGTAGGCCTGTGGAATTAAAGACAATTAGTTACATCTAAATCCTTTATTCAAATTATTATTAATTAACCCGATTCAATCCGACCATTGTTCCGATCTCTCACCTTTGACGCGCGCTCCGCCCAAACCGAAATCCAAAGACGCTATGCCACTTACCCCTTTGTTAAACTTAGCGCAAAACTTCCGCGCATGCCCTGTGATGTCCATAGCATATTCGGGAAGCTTCCATATTATGTAATAGTTTCACTCCTCGCAGCCCGTGCCTGCTCTAAAAATAGATTCGTTCGCTCAACCACAGATGCAAGTCAAGGTTATATAATGAAACGGGGAAATTTCCCTCTTAAAATCACCCGCGCTCGTTCTATGCTGTATTAAACTAATGGCGTTCGCCACGAAATTAATCTATCCTGAAGCCCCCTTTAAATTTTAACTTAACTGTTTCTTTCCCAACTAATTTCTTGACATATATATATATACATACACACACACGCACACGTTTTATTTGGAAATAGAACACCGATGCAATCAAATAGAATTTCAGACACATCATTTTCTCTAACTATAACTAGTAAATTGTAAACAATTCAACATAAAATAAGATAGTATTTAGCAGGAAGAAGGCATTGACAGCCGCACGAAATAAACAGAAAACCTGCACTTAGAGCTAAACGCACCATAAATGCAAAGTTTCAGTTTATTTCGTCCGGCTGTCAATGTCTTGTTCCTGCTATATACTATCTTATTTTTCTGTTGAATTATTTACAAAATACTAGTTATAGTTATCTGTTTACCAGTATGAAGATTTGTTGCAACTGCGCAATCTTTTATTGAAAAGTTTAAAAATAATTTAGCGCTAAGTGCAGTTTTTCTGGTAATTTCGTTCGGCTGCCTGTGCCGTCTTACTGTAATATACTAACTTATATTTCTGTTGAATTATTTACAATGTACTAAGTTATAGTTATCTTTTCTCTACTATCAGTAGTTAAATAGTTAATTTCAGAGTTGTAATCTTACTTACTGTAGTACCGTCTTACTGTAATATACTATCTTATATTTCTGTTGAATTATTTACAATGTACTAAATTATAGTTATCATTTTCTCTACTACCAATAGTTAAATAGTTAATTTCAGAGTTGTAATCTTACTTACTGTAGTACCGTCTTACTGTAATATACTATCTTATATTTCTGTTGAATTATTTACAATGTACTAAGTTATAGTTATCATTTTCTCTACTACCAATAGTTAAATAGTTAATTTCAGAGTTGTAATCTTACTTACTGTAGTACCGTCTTACTGTAATATACTGTCTTATATTTCTGTTGAATTATTTACAATGTACTAAGTTATAGTTATCATTTTCTCTACTACCAATAGTTAAATAGTTAATTTCAGAGTTGTAATCTTACTTACTGTAGTACCGTCTTACTGTAATATACTATCTTATATTTCTGTTGAATTATTTACAATGTACTAAGTTATAGTTATCATTTTCTCTACTACCAATAGTTAAATAGTTAATTTCAGAGTTGTAATCTTACTTACTGTAGTACCGTCTTACTGTAATATACTGTCTTATATTTCTGTTGAATTATTTACAATGTACTAAGTTATAGTTATCATTTTCTCTACTACCAATAGTTAAATAGTTAATTTCAGAGTTGTAATCTTACTTACTGTAGTACCGTCTTACTGTAATATACTATCTTATATTTCTGTTGAATTATTTACAATGTACTAAGTTATAGTTATCATTTTCTCTACTACCAATAGTTAAATAGTTAATTTCAGAGTTGTAATCCACAACTCCCCCCCCCCACCTATCCTCCACTCCTGTGCCGAACAATCGGGTACCCAATCCCCAAAAAAAGATTCTTACTGCGCCATTAATATGGTATTTTGTTTTCCAGTCGGCCTAATCTAATCTATTCATCTACCCATTTGTTATGATCTATCCTCTATTCACTGGGAAAGATTAAGCAGCACAGCTCTCAAGAAATCAACCTACACATTGAACATTTTCCATACATTTTACTTTTCGTTAATCTGTCCGTTTATTTGTGGAAAAGTTAAGCACGATATGCTTTCCAAATAATTTACCTCATCTAATATTATATGCTGATGTAGCATCTTGTTCCTCCCTCACTAGTCTAAATATTCCACTCCATTCATCGACTGTTTCATTGACGCATAATTAAGGCACACAATTAACACTTCTATATTTGAACTGGGCCTGAAGAATGTCTTTTAAGCCACTAATATACGTTACCAATGAAGAACAACACACGAATATCTCTAGTTCTCTTCCTAGAGATTAAGACACTGATTTAACATCCAGTATGCTCTGGTTTCTGGAGATTCAACCCGTTTTTACACTCGATTCATACATTGTCTTGTTTCTTTTAATCAATGGATCATTTCGGTAGAGTAACTTCCCAGCAATTACACAACACCATCAAATGTTTTGTATGCACGTTTTAGTGTCTCGGATTATTCATTATTCATTCATCCGCTCATTTATTTCACTAATCTCCAGGTTGGTTCGTGAAGAATAAAGCGCGACATATTTTTCCTAAAAATTAAGATCCTCGTTTAATATTTAATATTCATGAAGCATCTTGCTTTTCAGTCGCAGCTTCATTACTCGACTTAATTCATCAAGAAATTCATTCACTCGCTCATTCATTCGAGAAGATAATACAGGCGCTATTTATCCTCCCGCGAACAATTAAGGTACATAATTAATATTTTATATTCATCCAGCCTTTTGTTTTTTACCTCAGTCTAATCGGGTTTTTTTCTCCTGACTCAAACTCATATGTTATTGGCTTGCTAGTCAACCATAATGAATGGGTATCAAAATATCTCCTCGTAATATTAAAACTCTGATTTCATTTTTAAACTGGATGCTCTGGAGGAGTAATTAAAGGATTTCTTCCTAGCAACTAAACTACACATTTAATGTTTTATATGAATCTCATAACTCGTTTAAAAACTCAGCCTATTCTACTTCATTCCTCCACTCGCTTGCTTCATTCTTAGATAAGATCATTTTGGAGGAGCAATAAAACGATTCATTCTTCCTAGCAACTAAGCTGCACATTTAATGTTTTATTAGAATCTCATACCTCGTTCAAAAACTCAGCCTATTCTACCTGATTCCTCCACTCATTTCCTTGGTAGGAATAGCGACTTCCTTGCAAGGAATAGCAACTAAGCTACACATTTAATGTTTTATATAAATCTCACACCTCGTTTAAAAACTCAACCTATTCTACCTGATTCCTCCACTCATTTCTTTCATTGTTCCTATAAACTAAGCTACACATTTAATGTTTTATAAGAATCTCATACCTCGTTTAAAAATTCAGCCTATTCTACTTGATTCCTCCACTCATTTTCTTCATTTCTTTCTCGCAACTAAGCTACTCATTTAATGTTTTATATGAATCCCATACCTCGTTTAAAAAAAATCAGCCTATTCTACTTGATTCCTCCACTCATTTGCTTCATTATTAGATTAGCTCATTTTGGAGGAGTAATTAAACGATTTACTCTTCCTAGCATTTAAGATACTAATTTTTTTTTCCTGAATACATGTTATATATTTTTCAAAACTCTATGCATTCTACTTAATTTCTTCACTCATTTGCTTCATTCGCAGATTAGATCATTTTGGAGGAGTAATTAAACGATTTATTCTTCCTAGCATTAAAGAAAAAAAAATTTCTTGAATGCATGTTATATATTGTTTTAAAACTCAACGCATTTTACTTAATTTCTCCGCTGATTTGCTTCATTCTTAGATTAGCTCATTTTGGAGGAGTAATTAAACGATTTACTTTTCCTAGCATTTAAGATACTAATTTTTTTTCTTGAATACATTTTATATATTGTTTCAAAACTCAACGCATTCTACTTAATTCCTCCACTAATTTGCTCCATTCTTTGATTGGATCATTTTGGAAGAATTAAATGATACATCATTAATAACAGTTAAGCTGCTCATTTAATGTATATACACTGCTGGTCACCCAAATTGCAACACCAAGAAAGACAAGAGATATCACAACAAAATTTATTTTGTAGATAACATGTTGACCAAGTATCAAATGATTAAATTTATAGACTTCTGTGAAGTGTGGTTCCTGCCAAAATCAGTAGCCAGAGTAGCCGCCATTGTTGGAGATCACCGCTGCCACACGCCTCGGCATTGATTCAAAGAGACTTTGGATGAGTTCTTGGGGTACAACAGACCAAGCAACTTCCACACGTTGCCAAAGTTGATCTGCTGTGGCAGCTGGGGATGAAATCTGGGTCAATCGTAGAGCAACCATGGACCACATGTTTTCTATCGGCGAAAGATCCGGAGAGCGAGGCGGCCAGGGAAGCAATTCAATCTGGCGATTGACGAAGAACCGTTGGACAATGCGTGCTACGCGTGGTCGCGCATTATCCTGTTGAAATATGGCTGTGGGTAAGCCCTAAAGGTAAGGAAGGACAACTGGCTCCAACACCTCGGAGATGTAGCGCTGGCTGTTTAAAGTACCGGCAATGCGTACTAGAGGTGTGCGAGAGTGATATCCAATACCGCCCCATACCATAATACCCGGTGCAGGACCAGTGTGGCGGTGCATAACGCAGCTGTTCAGCATCCTCTCTTCACGGTGTCTCCAGACTCGAATGCGACCATCGTGGTGTTGCAGACAGAAGCGTGACTCGTCAGTAAAGACAATTTCATTCCATTCTGCCGTCCACATCCTTCTGTCATCGCACCATTGGCGGCGGAGACGTCTGTGGTTCTGCGTCAAGGGTAGACAAAGCAATGGACGTCTTGCGGACAGACCACTCTGCTGTAAACGGCGTCGAATGGTACGCGCAGACACTGGATGATGCGTTACAGACTGCATGTGCTGTGCTATGGTTCGTGATGTGACTGAGCGATCCGTCACTGCCATGCGCACAATTTGCCTGTCATCACGTGAAGTAGTGCGCTGAGGTGGATGCGATCGAACACGCCGGTCCGTCGTACCCTCCTGCATCCAACGATCACATATCCGCATTACAGTTGTTTGGTTTCGTCCAACACGACTGCCGATTTCCCTGAAAGATAATCCACAATCTCGGTAGGCCACTATCCTTCCTCTGTCGAACTCGGATACTTGATCAAAAGATGATCGCTGTTTTCGACGAGGCATAATTGATCGTTTTTTTGAAAAAACCACAAGAAAAACACAATTGCCGAACTTGAAATCGCCGAAATCTCCAAGCCTTAAATAGCGCTTTGAAGTGGCGCCACAGGCGCGCGTGATGTGCGTCTGCGCTGAAATTCTAATCATTTGCATATCTCACCTCCGCTAATGCATGTTGTAAATTTCATGTTATTTGCATGTTTTCTTCAGGGTGTTGCATTTACAGTGGCCAGCAGTGTATATATATGTGTGTGTGTATCATCTTGATTCCTACATCTTAAATATAGCCTAATTACCTTTTTCTAACCTCTCATTTCTCTCCACGTAATTTCCAAAGATAGAAGGAACACAGTACTGGGGGAAACATGGATGTAGGGCGAAAAAAATCTACTCTACTTTCAAAAATTTAATCATCATTGTAATGAGCAAAATTTCGTCGTCTAAGTACGGCGAAAAAGCTGATTTTCCACCGATAGTTGACTTTGCATCAAAGTGACGCGATAAATTCGCTGCACAAAAAGCGACACGAAATAAAACGCTGGAAAAGAAAAAAAATATATATATTCTTTATTTTCCATTAATCGCTCGAGCTTGTCAATTTAAAAAAAAAAAAGTAATCTTCCCGAGTTTTTCGGCTCAAATTAATACAAACTCAATTTCGTCATCAAAATATTCCGGGAGCCTTCACTTAGAAAATTTGAGGGGGAAGATATAATAAAGAACCCGAACTAACTCTGGGAAAATAAAGAAGAGAGGAGATATTGAAACTCAATAAAGAAACATAAAGAAGAAAAAAAGAAGAACAATTTAAAAAAGAAACGAGTTCCTTTTTCGCAGTGATTTTTCCGAAAATATTCAATGAACACCAGAAAAGTATAGATATTTAAATTTATCCCTCAAAAAAGAATTTTTTACAGTTAATTAAGTTCCAGAAATTTTGAACAGTTGTACTATCTAAATACGGATTTAATTAAACTTGCCCATTTTTTTAAATATGTAAATGTGTTAATGTTTGCACGAGTTGATTGAATTTTTGGAATCTGTTGGTTGTGCCAGCTGCACGCGTGAAGTTCAGTGGAGCTCACTGCTTGCATCTAAAAACTTTGTAAATCCGAATGACAGATTTTAAAAATAACAAAAGATGGGGAAAACTCATCCTTATGAAAAAAATATATCCTCTAGATAGTTTATTTCAACACAGACTTCACGCCTTTTAATGAAAAAATACTAATCATGCTTTTGGATTTAAAAAAAAATAAAATCAATGCATTTTTAAAATGTTTTCTTAAGGAAAGAATCCATCTAAAATTACGTCCTTTTTACAAAAATGAGTTAACTAACAAAACCTCGCAATATATATGACACGTTTATGAAAAACCGAGAGATTTTTATGTATATTTGGGAGCGTTTATTGTATTTTATGAGAACAGACTGTTTACTTTTCAAAGGATCATTTTGCCGTTTACACTTTTTTCTTTCTTTTAGATTAACCGATTATTTGAAAAATTGTTATGCTGCGGATTTACCGCAAAACTTTTTTTACTTTTGACTGGCAAGTCGTCAACTGCTAATCTTCCTGTTCGAAAGATCATTTGCAGACTATTCTTACTGCTAATCTCTCTGTTTAACTGTTCATTTGCGGTCGTTGTTTGACAGCTCATTCGGAGATTGTTTACAGCTAATTTTCCAGTTTAACAGTTTATTTGCAGGTCGTTGTTTGACGACTTATTTGAAGATTTTTTACAGATAATATTCCAGTTTAACAGTTTATTTGTAGGTCGTTGTTTGACCAATTATTCGGAGATTTTTTACAGCTAATCTTTCAGTTTAACAGTTTATTTGTAAGTCGTTGTTTGACCATTTATTTGAGGTTTTTTTACAGCTAACCTTCCCGTTTGACAATTTTTTTTTACAGTTTCTTTAAAACTAATCTTCCTTTTTAACAATTTATTTGCAGGTCGTTGTTTGACCACTTATTCGGAGATTGTTTACAGGTAATCTTCCAGTTTAACAGTTTATTTGAAGGTCGTTGTTTGACCACTTATTTGGGTTTTTTTACAGCTAACCTTCCTGTTTGACAATTTTTTTAACCGTTTCTTTAAAAACTAATCTTCCTTTTTAGCAATTTATTTGCAGATCGTTGTTTGACAGAATATTTGGGGATTGTTTACAGCTAATGTAAAGGTTGTGCGACAACCTTTTTTACATTCTTTTAAAAGCTAATCTTCCTGTTTAACAGCTTATTTGCAGGTCGTTGTTTGATCGCTCATTTGGAGATTGTTTAAAGCTAATCTTCCTTTTTAACAGCTTATTTGGAAGTCGTTGGATACCAAAATATTTTGAGATTGTTTATAGCTAATGTAAAGGTTGTTTGATAACCCTTTTACACATTCTTTCGAAAGATAATCTTCCTGTTCAACATTTTATTTGCAGGTCGTTGTTTGACTGCTTATTTGGAGTTTGCTTAAAGCTCATCTTCCTGTATGATCATGTTTTTTACACTTTTTTATAGATAATCTTCCTGTTTAGCAATTTATTTAAAAGTCGTTGATTGACAACATATTTGGAGACTGTCAAACGACCTTTACCTTCGCTGTAAACAAACTTTTTACATTCTTTTAAAAGCTAATCTTCCAGTTCAACATTTTATTCGCAGACCGTTGTTTAACACAATATTTAGAGATTGTCAAACAACCTTTTTAAATTCTTATAAAAGCCAATCTTCCTTTTTAGCAGTTTATTTGCAGATCGTTGTTTGACCGCTTATTTGGAGATTGTTTAATGCTAATTTTCCTATATGACCATTATTTTTTTTACAGATCGTTTAAAAATAATATTCCTGTTTAGCAATTTATTTGAAAGTTGTTGATTGACAACATATTTGGAGACTGTTTACAGCATATGTTCCCGTTTGACAACATTTTTCGCAGTTCTTTTACAGCTAATTTTCCCGTTCAACAATTTATTTGAAGATCGTTGTTTGACACAATATTTGGAGATTGTTTACAGCTAATCTAAAGACTGCTTGACAACCCTTTTTCGTATTCTTTTAAAAACATATCAACCTGTTTAACACTTTATTTCCAGGTTTTTGACAATTTATTTCTAAAGTTTGTTTATAGCTGATCTTTCTATTTATCAGTTTATTTGCAGATCGTTCTTTGACAGCTTATGTTGACGTTAGTTTTTAATTATTATAATCGATAATAAGCAGACTGTAATTCTACTAACAAACATTTATTAAATACGTCAACACCTCGAAACAGAACACTACAAAAAACTTCATTATTGGATACAACTGTGGAACGCACCAAAACATCTGTCCACAATTTTTAATCACATTCTATTTTCTACCATTTTCGGTAACTCCCAACAAAAGCTTGGCGAGCAGCCAATTCGCCAAATGGCGTAGAATCGCGCTAAAAAGGGCGCCAACAGCTTATAAGGAGATTGTTTACTAATAATCTTCATGCAAAAACAGCTCACTTGAAAGTGGGTTTCAGCTTATCTTCTCGTTTATATTTTTGATTTCGGCTTATATGTACAGTTTATTTTCAGGTAACACGGAAATAGAAAGTCTAGTAAATCTGTCGAAACAAAATTGCTACGGCTCTGACAGTTATCTTTTAATACTTTTTTTTTTCAACATCAGAAAAAAAACACTTTCCCTTTGATCTTTTGTTTTACTAGCTGAACATAAATAATGACACGTGTGCATAAACATATCTTTCATTTTTTTTCAAACAAGATTCTGAATAAAATTTGCATAGCAAGTACCCTAAAATTTATTCATTAAAGCACAGCACAAAAATCACTATACGAAACGAGCTAAAGTGGAAATAGAAGATTGGAAAAGAAACTTCTAAGAATTTATAATTAAGACTGCATAAAATCGCTCTCTTCACCCTCATTAAAAATAAATAAACGAAAATGGAGGAAAGAAATGTCTTCTTCTCTCGCCTTGAGTCTGGATATTTTCTCCGAACACTAATGGACAAGAAACAAGACTATTAAAAATTTCATAAGTCGCCATTTAGGATGATGCTCCAGAATAGAAAATATCTAAGAGACGCGAAAAGAAAAAAAGTGGTGACAGAAAACTTCGAAAAAGATGTGCAGCAACATTAATTTAAGAGAATATAGAGACTGTATCCCGAAAAACATAAAACTTGACTTTAATCTTTCGATAGCGAAAAATTGAAGACAAAGATGAAGAAATGTAAATTATTCAGAAATAATTGAGAGGGAATATTTACAAGGAAGAAAATTAATAATTTATGATTTACTGAGTCGAAATGATTTCTGATCTTTTTCGTAAATAAAACAAGAAAACACAATTCTAAAAATCAGTAAAACGTTGCCGTCAAAAGCGGATTTTTAATATCATTGTTAACAGATTATTTATTCTTAAGAAAAGAGAAAAATTACATTTATTGTTAACGTTGTCATAGTTTATGATGTGCGGCACGGCTCTCAACGTTCGCTTCTGGTGTCTCTATAATTGTCCACAAGTTTTGAAAACACCGCCTCAATCGCCATATTTAAATCCAATAGAACATATTTGGAGAGAACTGGAGGTTCGAGTACGAAAACGCGACATTCACACGAAAAGCGAACTAAAAACAATTATGATGGAAGAATGGATGAACATTGATGCAGAAATTACAAAAGAACTAAAGCAATCTATTCCCAGACGTTTAAAAGCTGTTGTGGATGCTAAAGGATATCCTACTAAATATTAATTTAACGAAAAATTAGAATATTTACTAACATGTAGAGATTTTTTACAAGTGTACGATGACTTTTGTGAGATAAAGAATTCGTTACTTTTTGATTATTGGTTTCTTTAAAATAAAGTTTTACTATGTTTTCAAAATATTTCATGTAGTTTTGTTAAGAACAGATTATTATAGATCTTATTATTAAATACCCATTCTGATATATTCATTTTAATTAATGGATAGACCCCTATTTCATTGAAATTCGTAAGTGTACGAACACACTTTAGGGAGCCACTGTGTGTGTGTATATATATATATATATATATATATATATATATATATATATATATATATATACACGCATTTTGGTACTTTTCTGTTTAACTGTTTAGTGCTGCTGGGTTTGGCGCGCTGCCAAAATTATAAATCGCGACGCCTGACAATTTTTTTCTCTCCGGAGGACCGTTATTGAGGAACTTAATCCTACGTTAAAAATACGAGGCAATTAAAAATTAAAATTGAAAATAGCGACTCACGATATTTGGCACAGTCCGCGATGAAAGTTTAAATCCTTGGCGCGCTGGCACACATTTTGCGTGGCGTCCGGGTATCGAAAAAATACCTTCTTTTAATTACAGCTTTTTTTAACCCCAGAGCGGGCGCCAATTTTTGGGACACCAGCATTCGCGCGTGGCACAAAGTGCAACGTCTCTGTCAACCTTGATTATTCCTTTTGAAACAAACCTTTTTTTTTTTCAAATTGAAAATAATAATTCTGCTTTTTATGACAAGATATAACATGTGTATAATATTGAGATATATTTATTACTAAAGGCCAAAGAATGCCGATACAACCGCCTTATTTCAAAACTGTCCGGTTTATTGGATCCAATGACAACTTGCGGATTGATTCCTACTGTGTCCAAAAACCTAAAAAACAATGAGATTGTCCATCTTCGTGATATGCGGTATACCGTGTAATAGCTGCACATTTTATTGACTACATCAGCTACCGCTTTTGTCGTATTCTAATTCAATATAATCGCTGGTTTACCACGGTTAAATCACGATTAACAATGAATGGAAAGGAATACAAGGGTCAGAAAAATCAGTCCTGCATTAGAAAGGGTGTAGCTATAAATAGAAACTGCTTAGAACATTCAAACCTTACATGTAAAAACAAACCATTCAAAATTACGAAAATGTTGAACTTTGTACATGGGCGCGCCCGCTAAAGGGTTAAAGCTTACTGTCGTGTCTGCCGCGTCAACCCCTTGTGTTTTGTCCCTGTACTTTCCTCTCAAGAAAGCAGGGGGGGTAGGGCAATGACCCCGGCTTGATAAGGGATTCGTGTGGTGTTCAGAGACGAGGTCCCGAGCAGAAGTCAGGGGGACGTCGGAGAGACTGCTAGTGCCCACGCGAGAGAAGGCGTGTGGTTTTTTTTAGTCTGCGGTTGTTGGCTCTTGAGAGAGCCGGGCAGACGAAAACAGTGTGTGGGTGTATTGAGACCCCAAAGACGCACTAGGCCTTTGTTAGGTAACAGTCGTTGGGAGAAGACTGAAGTAGTTAATTGATTGTATAATACTGTAAAATAAGTTTATAGATAGTTGTGTTTGTGCTTGCGAAAGAAAATAAAACTTTGAATATTCACTGGTGTGGTACTGAACTTTGTCACGTGAAAATTTACTTGTGTACCATTGCAAACGTCTTGACATGAAACGAACCAAAGCGAACCCGTAGAAGTGAAGAGGGTTCGACACTTACTTTAAAACTCAATAAAAACCATAAAAAAAGCTGTATTAAAGCTAATTAACTTTTAATAAAGTAAATTTTAAAAATTTAAAGAGACTTAAATAGAGACATCTTTAAACAATTTACTGACGGATACTAGTCCTATATATTTGAACAAAATTCTTAAAGCGAAAAGATACAATGGCAATCAATATTTGATACTCCAAAATAACGTTTCAATAAATTACCAGTTTTTTATGAAAGGAAATACACTCAGACCAGAATTAATTTGAGATATTAATATAAAGGGAGTAAAAAGAACCTGAAAAAGAAACAGAAGGTTGATTTACAAAGAGAGTAGTTGCCCTGACAACCAAAACCCGAAACCTATAAAAGCGGGATTTTTTTCTCTTACCATAAAGGATATATATATTTAAAAAAACTATGGAAAAAAACCTCTGTTCGGGATTTCAATAACGCGCCAATGTGTTATTGATTAAATTCATTATTCTGTTATATGTCGCCAAGGCACTGCTATATAAATTATTGTATCGGAAATTTTGGCGAACGTGACAAAGATAGAACCGCAAATCTCTTAAAGTGATAACAATAGCAACTTAGTTCTAAAACCGAATAGGATGACATTTATATAAAACAAAGTAAAATAAATACAACATAAAAACTCGTTATTCTTTTTCCACTGTTATATATCACTAAAGCACTGCTATATAAAATTGTTTTACCTGAAATTTTGGCATACCTGACAAAGGCAGAAACGCAAATCTGTCTGTGATAACAATAGTACCTTAGTTCTAAAAGTGAATAAGTTAACATTTATATAAAACAAAGTAATCAGATTTTACAGCCCTTCAACAGACAGCAGGAGGTCGTGACACCAAAGAGCAGAGCAACAAGTAACATTTGGTAAAAATCTGGATTAGGGGAACCCTTGGCAATAATTTTTTTAACGCCAACAAAAATTCGCCAATTGATTAAAGATTTTCTTTTTTAAACACAAACCTAGTAACTCCGACGAAATAGGAGATTTAAAAGGAATAGCACCTACGAGCTATCAAATTTCCGTACTAATTTTAAGGAAAATAAAAACTTTAAGAAAGATAACGAGAAATGTAAAAGTAAAACGGTTATCTTAAATTCTATTAAATCAATCATATTAAACTCTCAAAATTAAATACCTCGCGATCTTTCTCTGCGCATGCGCTTACGCAATTTATACATCTTAGAAGCCCAGTATAAAGAGCTTGTCTAAAACAGTGATTTTTAGATACTTGTTAGTATCGATTTTTAAAAAAATCTTTAGAGTGGTATAAAAGGCTTAAGTCTCTCAATTTTGCATACAAAATTACACTTCTTTGTACAAAAGATTCAAGTAAAAATCACAGTTGTGCGATTGGTATAAAAGCCAATAACTTATATTTAAATCACTGTTTTTGACTTAAGTTCTTTATACCGGGCTTCAAAGACATTTCAACTGAGAAGCTGAAGTTGAAATTTTGATGATTTAACTGAACGCAACCTAATAATCCTATTGAGATGCCAGATTGGCGACGAAATCCCCCGTTCCCTAAATTAGATTCCAACGTAACATTCTTTAGTAAATTATTATGAGCCAGATATAATTTTACATTACATCCTATTGAGTTGCCAGATTGGCGACGAAATCCCCCGTCCCCTAAACTAGATCCCAACCTAACATTCTTAAGTAAATTATTATGGGCCAAATATAATCTTACATTACATCCGATTGAGTTGCTAGATTGGCGACGAAATCCCCCGCCCCTTAAACTAGATCCAACCTAACATTCTTTAGTAAATTGTTATGGGCCAAATATAATCTTACATTACATCCGATTGAATTGCTAGATTGGCGACGAAATCCCCCGCCCCTTAAACTAGATCCCAACCTAACATTCTTTAGTAAATTGTTATGGGCGAAATATAATCTTACATTACATCCGATTGAATTGCCAAATTAGTGACGAAATCCTCCGCCCCCTACACTAGATCCCAACCTAACATTCTTAAGTAAATTATTATGGGCCAAATATAATCTTACATTACATCCTATTGAGTTGCCAGATTGGCGACGAAATCCCCCGTCCCCTAAATTAGATTCCAACCTAACATTCTTTAGTAAATTATTATGGACCAAATATAATTTTACATTACATCCTATTGAGTTGCCAGATTGGCGACGAAATCCCCCGTTCCCTAAATTAGATTCCAACCTAACATTCTTTAGTAAATTATTATGGGCCAAATATAAGCTTACATTACATCCGATTGAGTTGCTAGATTGGCGACGAAATCCCCTGCTCCATAAACTAGATCCCAACCTAACGTTCTTTAGTAAATTACTATGGGCCAAACATAATATTACATTATTAGAAAATTATACTGCAGTGCTGGCAACCTACGGCTCGCGACTGTTTTAGAAGCTAATGGAATCGCCTAATTATTGCTTTAGGAGTAGTAATAAATTCTTTAGCTATATGATCTTTGGTATTAAATTAAGTGAGCTGTGTATTGCCGGAGTTTAAAAAAATGATCAATCAACTTCATGCGATGTACTTTAGCCTACATTAAGTCCATAAATATTTTAGTAAGACATAAAAGCTCCGGTAACTGACATTGAATAATACATAAATAAAAGAGCCTAGTATATAAAAGAAAAAAAAACAGACAAGATACCGCCTCGTGTTCTCATTCATGACAAAAATTTCAGCATATAGAATTAATTTCGGAAATACGTTAAAAAGGCGAACACTTACGCGAAAAAAGTTTTTCAATGAATTGATAATTAAGACTGTTTAAAACCTTTTTGAAACACTTTCCTCTTCCACACAAAAAAAGGCCATCAAAACGTTCATCCCCCCACCCCCACCCCCCGCCCACTTTAAAACTAGATATTTCCCGCGAACAACTAATGGACGATAAAACAGCTATTAAAATTTTCATAAGTCATCTTCTAAAAAGGACTTTTTAAATTCAGAGAACTTCCAGGAAAATAACAACCACCAAAAAAATAAAAACCCAAACAAACAAAAAACAAAATGGCGACTGCAGTTTTCGTAAACATGCATGAAAACGTGTTTCAAAGTACAAAAGCGTTAAGGAAATGCTTTTTTTTTTTTTTTAATCTTATAATTTCCCAAAGATAGGAAAATGTTTCGAAATATTAAAACGTTGAAAAATAAATTACTGAAAAATAATCGAGGGGAAAATTTTATATGAGTAAGTGAAAAGAAAAATTAATTTAAGGTTAATCATGACGAGATGGCACTAGATTTCTTTTCGCTATGATTACAGTGTTTGCGTTTAAACTGGGATGATAATAACGTCTTTAAATGAAAGAGAGGTCTTAAAAATTTAACAAATTAGATATTTTTTAAAAGTCTGGATTCAATAGGAGAGCAGGCGAATGTACACATTATTCATTACGTATTCGCGAGAAAAATTCACAATAAATAATATCTAGAAATTTTTCAGTGGTAAAAATATGAAGAAACATTATCGAATTCCTTTTAAGTATGACTTTATCCTCAAAAACCAATCTAGAATTTTCTCGTCTTAATTATACATGGCTGAATTTTTTTTTTTCCTTTTCAAAACATACATTCGATTTTTACGCTATTACAAATTTGAATTTTTTCCACTCACGATCATACGTTCTAAAAGGAAATATTTTTTCCAAAAATAAACATTCTAGAAATTTTTTAACCTTGTATATCCACTCCAGAAGCTTTTTTTTTCAATAAACTAGAAAACATTTTTCCTCACATTTAACATTCTAGAATTTGAATTAAATGTGAGGAAAAATTATTAAAAGTCTAGAAACATTCTAGACTTTTTACGCTGTCACAAATTATTGAAATTTTTTCTACAGACGATAATACATTTTAAAGAAAATATTTTTCCAGAAATAAACATTCTAGAAATTTTCTTAACATAAATATCCACCCTAGAAACCTTTTTCCAACAAATGTATAGTCTAGAGAATATTTTTCCTAGATATAAAATATTCTAGAAACTTATTCCCAAGAAAAGAAATACATTCTAGAAAACTTTCTCGCTCTAGAAATGTTTCCCCAAAAATGTCCAATCTAGATTATATTATTCCCTAGACATTCATTCCAGAATTTAAATACCAATACACATTACAGAATACTTTTTCTATAGAAAAAATTCTGAAACTTTTTCCCAGTTATAAATAGAATTTTTTTTAAAAATAATTTCTAGAAGTTTATCATGACACATTACAGAATACATTTCCTAGAACAAATATTCTGCGACATTTTTCAGGTAACAAACAGTATTTTTAACATTAATTTCTATAAATTTATCATGATTATAAACTAGAAATTCTCATCAAGACTTTGAGTGAATAACTTAGAGCGAGATTGGTGGTTTGTAAATCTTACAGTTATTTTGACAATTATAAATCCTAGAGATTTTCTTCTTTCTATTAAAACCTAGAATATCTTTATATCTTTTCACGATCACCAATTCCAAACTTCTTATTCCCGAATATAAAGTTGTGAAAAGATTCACAAATATCAACTTTATATTCATGGTGTAATTATGCGAGCGAAATAACTTCTTAAAATAACAGATTTTACGCTAGTCATCATAGCTGAAACTGTCCACTAAAAAAATCTATATTTGATTAAAAGCAAAAATTCTATTTATATTTCTGGTACTGAAAGACGTCTGGGATGAGTAATTTATGAATAAAAGTTTCTATCCCAAAAATATATAATGCACTCCACTATTAATTTATTTAAAAGCAAAGACGAATAAAGGAGAACGTTGTCGTGACAACCGAGAACAATTCTTTTTTCATTCGCTTGTCGAATTATTTCTACTTCAGCCATTTTTTTTAATAATTCGGTAAGAACGTAAGTAAAAAATAGCAATCAATGGACAGAAATAACGAAATCATGGAGTTATGACGGTTAATATTTTAAATGAACTTTTAAGCAAATTATCAATTGCAAAATTTATTTCATACACTGAACTGTTGCATAAATATTAAGTACTAGATGAAATTTGATAAAAAGAAGCCCTACTTTTAATTAACTAGACATAATTATTTTTTTACACTGTTACCTAATTTTGGATTTCATTCCATCCATGCACATACATTCTAAAGAAAAAAATTTTCCAGATGTAAACATTCTAGAAATTTTTTTTTTTTACATCAAATACCCACTAGAGAAACTTTTTGCAACAAACATCCAATCTAGAATTTTTTTTTTCCTAGATAAAAAACATTCTAGAATATGCGCTTTTACAAATCAATGGGAAAATTCCAAAAACAATTTAAAGAAAAATATTTTTGCAGAAATAAACACACACACACACACACACACACACACACACACACATATATATATATATATATATATATATATATATATATATATATATATATGTATATATATATGTATATATATATATATATATATATATATATATATATATATATATATATATATATATATATATATATATATATATTATAATTTAACTAAACTTTTTTCTAATTTCCCGAATAACAACAAAAATGAATAAATAAATAAAATAAAATAAATAAAATAATGAGTGTTTGAATGCAAACCGGAAGTTAAAAGATAAAAAAATAGATAAATTTCAGGTAGTCTCTTCTAACGAAACTACCGCGGGTTATTAACGTAGGATTACTTATCGTTTAAAAAGAACGAAAGTAAGGTACGAGAAATTACGAAAACAATAACTGTGTACTCACCTCAGTGTTAACCTATTGAGAAAATGTGTCCAAGGACTGCCGACTTGGACATAAAGATTTTTTTTTAAATATTGTACTCCGTACTAGAGAAAGAAATTTTACACCTTGGGGCAGTGGCGTAGCTA
Source organism: Dolomedes plantarius (assembly GCA_907164885.2). Classification (NCBI taxonomy): domain Eukaryota; kingdom Metazoa; phylum Arthropoda; class Arachnida; order Araneae; family Dolomedidae; genus Dolomedes; species Dolomedes plantarius. The sequence goes on along the minus strand of OU015499.1, from coordinate 92,140,951 downwards.
GGGGGGTGCGGTCCGCACCGGGCGGCACATATTTTGGGGCGGCATATTTTTATTTAGTATTAGTTGTAAAAAAACACTTGTTCAATTCATAAGTTTACTATTCGATTTCTATGAATTATGAATTACTATATGATTTCGAATATTTTTCCTCATCGTCAAGTCAATGTTATTTTTATTTATAAATATAATAATATAAAATAAAACATATTTTATGGAATTTTTTTTATAAATTAGGTATATGTTTTGTCTCATAGGTGGGGAAACTGCGACCTCCGTAAGATTCTTTATAAAAGTTGCATTTATAAAGAATCAAAAAATAATTGGTCTTTATAAAAGTTGCATTTATAGGTATTTCAACTTAAGCAGCCTCCTTTATCACTGCCTAATTTAAATATGGCATCCAATGGTAAAAAAGTTCCCCACCTATTGCTTGTCTCAATTACAATTATTTATTTATGTTTATTAATTTATAAAAACCACCAATTGATTGACTTAGAAAGGGCGGCAAATTGGAGACCGCCCCGGGCGGCAAAAGTTCTAGCTACGCCACTGCCTTGGGGCGTTTTTCGTATTTTTTTAAAAAAGTTAAACAATATTTTTAAATTTTAATTATTCGGGGGAAAAATCCGGTATAGTAAGTTTTAAACGCATCCCAATTCCTTTGGTGGACGAAATTCATAAAATGAATCCTGCTGCAAGGTGCAGAAAGGTTCAGGCTATTTGAAAATACCATTTTTATTGGATTATCAGCATTTATGTAACTCTTAATAGTAGACACATTTTCTCCGTAGGTTAACATTGAGGTGAGCGAATCCAGTAGTGTTAGTACACGGCAGCTCTAGGAAAACAATAAAATGGCTATTTCTCTCTATCCTAAAAAAAAGTAACTCCCGCTGCCGCTGTCAAAAGCTTGTCACGCTATCTCTTCCGAAACCGCTGCGGGTAAGGGGTCGAGAGCGATACCAATGGATACAGAAAAATGGGGGGACCAAAGTTAGACATGTCTCATCTTCGTCGGACTTTACGTTTTTTTATTTAATTTTATGTTTTGTGGGAAAATATTGACTTTTTCATCATCAGAGCACGATAACTCGCCAAAAAATGATCGTAGAATTTTGATCATTTTACAATCTAAGACTACAGACTTTTCTCTTTCAAACTAGACCTCATTTGTTTAAAAATATTTTAAAACAGACTAATATTTTCATCAAAAAATGAAACACAGTTTTTCAAGAAATATTAAATCAAAAGATTTTCATCAAAATATTAAACCCACTTTATCGAGAAATATCGTCACATATGGATGTAATATCGATGCTCCTCGAGTTTTTAATCTTACAAAGAAAACATTTACATCATCTGGAATCTGAAAGCTTTCTTATTCATATAAACCTCATTTCAAGTCTATATCTTAAATTTTCGATTTTAAATTGAATTTTAAAGCTGATAATTCAACAGTGAAGAAACGCCCTTCGCATTAAGGGTGACAACAGTAAATGGATGGAAGCTGTTACATTGCCCCTATGTATCTCGCTATTAGCCATAACAGAGTAGCGAGCCTAGGGGCGGAGCCCCTAGTAATGATACAAAGTAAAATCTCACGAAAAAGGCACCCCCACTAAAGTAATATACGACAAATTCCAAACAACTGGGTACTTGAACGTACACAGGTGGTACAATCTGTAAAATTAAATACTAGGTGGCCCGTGCAAAACTTCCTCATGCTAATAAAATACGATAAATGTTAGAGCGAGGTTGGTGGTTTGCAGTAGGATGAAAGAAGAACCGGTTCATTTGTAGCCACTGTTTATTTGTCAAATAAAACTGGTGCGTGAGGATAATACAAAACACCTTCGGACACAAAATTGGTGGTGAAGCATACACAAAACATGGGAACATGAGAATATGGACACGTCAAAATACCTTTGTAGACAAGTATGACACAAACTCGTGGAAAATGTGATGTTTTACATTAACAAAACCTCTTTGTGCACACTATTTGACTGTGCCGCATCGACGCATCCAGAGAAAGAACTCTAAGGTCAAAAAGTCCATTTTCAACTTCGATTTTTAAACAAACGATACAATGTGTCATTCTAAATTAACAACTCGTCAGAAGCGGAGAACTTAATGGTACTAATTTATCGATTTTGGTAAAATATGAAGGGTTTGATACCTTGGAAGAATTGCGTCATGTGCAATTCAGTTGTGAACATAGAATTGATTAAATGAAATTAAACTCTAAAAAGGCATACCAAAGGAAAATATCATGCATAAAATGTTCTTCAGAGGGAAGGAAAATAGACTTTAATCCAAACAAATTTTTTCTCCATGCAAAGAGAATAATGTACCCCTACGCGGATGTTGCCAATAAAGAAACTCATTAAGGAATTCACATAATGATAATAAAAGCAAACGATTTTAAAATTTAAAAGTTCAGTGCGATTGATAATGGTAAAATAAAAAGCTAGCCCGCGCCATCTAGTGGAAGAAAAATGTTTATAATGTTTATACTTCATTTATTAAACCAACACTACAATGTGTAATTCTAAATTAGCAATTCGTCAGAAGCAGAGATATTAATCTTTAAAATGGTACATCATTTATCGATTTTGGTTAAGCGTGAAGGGAGAGAAAGGGATCGTCACAAAAATTCCCTTCTAGAAATAATATATATAGATAGTAGTAATAATAATATACGATAAATTAAATAATAAATCATGCTTCTTGCGATCAGAGGACCATTAACTAAAACGAAATTAATCCTTTGGTGAGGAAAGTCACAATCAAAGCGTCAAACTTACCTCGAATGTAGTACTGACAATCTTCTCCACAGAAGAAAAGTAGTTGTTGAAAAGGACTTGCGTCTGCTGCCTATACGAGTGGACTTTGGTGGGCGGAATGGAACGGATCAGATCCGGAACCTGTGGAAGGAAAAAAAAGAAAAATTTAGTTCCCTAGAATAATCTAAAAAAACTAATATTCCAAAAGTATATGTTTAAAATTTATAGTTAAAATTAATTCCATTATAAATGCAATGAACACACATAATTTGGTCATGCCTGTAGTGGAAGAAATTCATAAATTGAATCCTGTTGCAAGGTACAGAAAAGTTGAGGCTATCTGAAAATATCATTTTTATTGGATTATCGGCATTTATGCAGCTGAAAATTGAAGAGAAATGTTCTTCATACGTTGACTTTGAGGTGAGCAAATCCAACAGGGTTAGAACACAGTACCTTAAGGAAAATTTAATATATATATATATATATATATATATATATATATATGAAATAAATTAAAAACCCTTTTTATTGTTTAAAACGCCCTTTCCAAAATCTTCATCCCTACGCCAATCAGTCCCTCTTTCTTTATTTCTACCTAAATCCAAACCGAAGTAATTTATTAGTTTTTCCCCTAAGGCACGTGTGGCCAAAGCTTATATAACAGTTAAATAACGCGAACGGCGTGGAACATTCGAAGCCCATCATCCGATATGACGCGACTTAATCATGTGTCCGTTTCTGACAAATTAGAAGTTTGATAGACCCGTACTCGGAAGAGAATTGCGCGCTTTCTGTAGCTTTTGTGTTCGAACCAGCAAACCATTAGGATGTAAGATCTCGAACTGCCAAATTGCGGGTGGGGCCACCCCGTTCTAGCACCACGATGTATCGTCTGATTTATCCTGTGCTATTCCAACAGCCCCAGGACGATATTTCTTATGTATAAAGTTCTATAGCTAGTGTAACTGGAATTTAAATAGTGTACTTGGGCCAGTACAGTATCACGAATAAAGAACGGTAATCCAGCAATGCGGAGTATTATGTTTTTCTGCCTGGACTTCCTTCCTTCGCCACTCGCTACGACTACATTAAGATTGCAATCCTGGTTATGCGACTACAAGCCGTCCAGCATCTCCATCCATATCATTACATATATATATGAACAATTAATTTTTTTCATTGTGCTTATTAACCCTTCAGCGGGCGCGCCAATGTTATGGACACCAGCAGGCGCGCGTGGCACAAAGTGCAACGTCTCTTTCAACCTTGATTATTCCTTTTGTAATAAACTTTTTTTTTTTTTTCAAATTGAAAATAATAATTCTGCGTTTTATGACAAGATATAAAATGTTGATAACACTGAGATACATTTATTATTAAAAGCCAAAGAATGCAGATACGATCGCCTTATTTTAAAACTGTCCAGATTATTGGATCTAAGGACAACTTGCGGATTGATTCCTATTGTGTCCAAGAACCTAGAAAAACAATGATATTGTCCATCTTCGTGATATGTGGGATACCGTGTAATAGCTGCACAATGGATCGACTACATCAACTCCTGCTTCTGCCGTATTGTAATCCGGTATAATCGCCGGTTTACCTAGGTTAAATCACGACTAACAATAAATGATGGCAGGTCTGATTTTCAAGGGTCAGAAAATCAGACCTGCGTTAGAAAGGGTGTAGCTATAAATAGAAACTGCTTAGAACATTCAAAACTTTCATGTACAAACAAACCATTCAAAATTACGAAAATGTTTCACTTTGCACACGGGCGCGACCGCTGAAGGGTTAAATCACAAATATAGAACAAACAAGTAATATATAAAAAAAAAAAATTAAAGTCAATTCCTACTTAGGTCAACAAAGAAAAATTTGAGTGTGAACTAATAGTAGGAATTGAAAAAAAGGATCGCCTGCCAGAACCTTGCCTACTGTGCGAGATTAGGAGGGGGGGGGGGGAAAGAGAGAGAAAAAGTTTGTCAGGTTGGGGATTCGATCCCGCAACCTACAGGACGGGAGGAGCCCGCGGTACCGCAGTGCTACCGTTTACAGAGTAACAAGAGGGAAATTACTATTCAAGAGCAAGAGACGCTCTAGGTCTAAAACTAAAATTTATTAATTTAATTAATGAATTAATATTTGAAAAAAATGTATTAACATCAAGTGTCATCCACTACAAGTTTAACAAAATGTATTTGAACTTGAGTGGATGAATAAAAAGTACTTTTATTAACGATTGAAAATTTGAACAAGATATATATAGAGAGAGTGTGAACTAATAGTAGGAATTGAAATAAGTTTGATTAAACCTATCATTGCTTTATCTTATTCAGCGACATTATTAGCGAAAATCACAAAACAACCATACATAATAATAAATTTTATTTATTTATTATTATTATTATTTTTACTTATTTTTTCAAGGCTGTAACTCCTCCCATACTTGATACAAACATTTGCTAGACAAACACTTGAATCTCTCCGAGACACGTGCACAAAAAAAAGTAAACCAATACACTTCCAAACAACCCCAAAACAGACTCCCAACAAAGTATCCAAATTTATTGCCTCCATCTTGATTCACTTCCAAAAAGCTCATTAAGACGAGCACATTTAACGCTCAAATGCTTTTACTAGACAGAGAAAGCTCTACACGTTATCAGATACACCGCGATCTTAATCTCCCGTAATAAACGCACGGGAGGACAATAAGGGAAGGAATATCGATTATGAATCGATAAACTTATGAGGGTAGCGTGGATGTTCGTATCATGACTTAGTTTAAATGAACTATTTTTGGCAAAAGTGCAAACATAAAATAGAAAAATAAAGACAGTTGTTTACATGTATCATATATAATTTCGAGAAATTTAACATTTGTGTAAATTTTTCGTTTTTTTTTTTAAAATGCAATTAATATTTTTAAATTTAAATTATTCGGGGAAAAATCTGGCATAGCGTGTTTTAAACGCTCATAAATTCCTTCGGTGGACGAAATTTATAAAAGGAATCCTGTAGCGCTTTGCAGAAAAGGTCAGGCTACCTGACAGTACCAATTTAATTTGATTATCAGCATTTATGTACCTGTAAATAGTTGACAAAAATATATTTTAAATAAAAAATTTGGGGCAGCGTTTAACCCCCCTATATAGAGAGAGAGCCATTACAATCCTTCATAATGTCGATCCTAAGGGGGGTGGAATTCTCGAACTGTCAACTGGACTCCTCCCACCACAAGAATCTGCAAGAAGAGGAAAAGAAAAATAAGATTTTTTTCTTAGTACATAGCAGCCTTAAGATCCGCTTAGAAGGTGAGTTCTATGGAATTTGCAATAGTGATAGCTCTAGGATATGACACAAACTGGTCTAATAAATTAAGGGGACAGTGGACTTTCAAAATTGGGAAATTTGTCCAAAAATTCAGATTTTTTATTTTATTGAATTGTGAAACTGCGGACGAGTAGGAATGTGTCGCAAAAAGAATTTTTAATTTCTGCGATTACTTTCCAAGTTATAGGCATTGTATTTAATTTAGATATTATGTGGTTACTAACAGCAATAACTTTAAATGTGTGTTTCTCAAAATAAAAATTTTCATGTCATACGAATATTCAAACTGCTCCAGGCGCATTTCTAATTTTCGTATTGCTTTGAAATTTAAGTTTTATATACTTTACTGAATGTGAAATAAATCTTATTGAAAAAAATTATGCTTCGTAGCTCAGAATTTCTAAATTTTGTACTAGAAATGATGATTTATAGGTATTTTGCGTAATAAAAAGAGTGTTTTCACTATTATTATTTTTTTCTCTTTATATTTTTAATGAATGCTTAAAATAAGCAATAAGTTTCATTGTCAGTTCTATAAGGTATCCTGGAAATAAAAATTACTATATTATATGCAAAAGAAATGCGTATGGAACATTTTTAATTAGGCCAATTTTTGATATAATTCATAATTCATAAATTATTAGTACTTCATCATTAAATTTTAACCACTTTTACATATCTATGGCACTAATCACATATTCAAATTTCAAGCAAATCCATTCAAAACAAAAAAAGTTAGTTTTGAAGGTCCACTGTCCCCTTAATTTTTAAATTTAATCTATTTCACTCTACCTTCCTTTTGTTCGATTCAGCAGTTTATATTACAGTGGAGTCCCAATAATCCGAACTTCGGTAATGAAAAAGTCCGCTCAATGCGAAACCAAAAGTTAAAAGAACTAAGGTTACAATAAAACCACAATGATACTAAGTAATATAAAGCATATTTTTGAAAATTACAAGAAAATTCAATGTTAGACATTGTACTGAACGAATTATTACTGAACTACATTGGTTAGAAAAAAATCTGTTAATTTTGTACACAGTATAATAAAGTAGGACACAGTAGAATAAACAACACGTGTTTATGCTAATGCTAAACTGACACGAACAGTAACGACACTGTATGCTGCGTTTGCATTCATGCACTCTGCTCTGCTGTGCCTTGGGGGATCCAGTGATTGATGTTCACTCCGTACTCTTTATATGCGTGGATCGCCTCCCCTCGCGGTCCGGATGCAGAGCATCAAAGAACCCGGGGTCCGGGGGTCAAATGGTGACAATGGGGGCGGGGGACACTAGATCAAGAAACACGAGGGACCTTGGGGGCTTACCGTGACTAATGTGATGACAGGAGTCGGGGGTCTGCATGCAGAGAACTCTGCACCAATGTATATGCACCATGTCCGACGATGTCTGTGAGAAAGGGCGTGTCAACTGAACGCCCCTCCTCCACCCGGCTTCACCTCTCAAACTGTCGAGCACTGTGATGTATTGTTAGTACAGCTTACACTACTGTACTGCACTAGGCAGCGTTCCGCTCTCTTATGACCCATTTCGACCCGAGATATGGTTATGTTTAAACAGACCTTATAAAATAAACTGTGTAATCACACGTAATCTATATAAATAAAGTAACAGTGGAGAATGTCGTGGAGTCCGTCGGCATCACGTGATATCACGTTTCCGGAGATCACTCATCCTGAGAAAATTATGGCCTACTGCGATTTTGGCGGCCATTTTGGTCGAAAATCGGTGTATTTTTTTTTCTCATGAAAGTACATAAAAGTTACATATTTGGAAAGAGCTTTAAAAACTGATAATTTTTTCTGCGTACACTTAATCTGTTACTTCAATAGTTTTAGAGTTATTTGGATTCTAATCTTGAGATCATCTGATGTAAACACGAGCATCTGCCTTGCGTAGCGGCTCTTTGAAATGTGCATAAATGCGCATGCTCAGAGACTTTGATTCTTCCAAAGAGCTCTTACGAGAGCCCTTGCGCTGTAGCAACCCTCGTATTCTTGGCAGAGTATTAGCGAACATAGTTGTGGCAATCGTATTGGCGTGGCTATTTTTTTTTTTTTTTTTGCCAATGTATAGCCATTATGTGTTGTGTGCATTTACGACCACTCGACTTACGACCGAAATTTTCATTTATATTTTACTTATTTTAATCTTTTTCTCAGAAATATTGTTCCTTGAATGTATAGTACATACCTATATGTATTACATGACTATTTTAAAAACTACCTTGGATAACTTTGCTAAAAAAAAAAAACTTGCAACGTAACTTCTGAACCATTTGATAGTACTAACATAATAGGAGAAACTCTTGTACCTAGGGCCGGCTATTTTCAAATGGCAGTATCTCTACTTATAACTAACTTCCAATAATAAAAATAGTTTGCATACATTACGTGCTTTATTCTCTTTAAATAAAAATCACGTCAAGTGTAGAAAAAAAATTTTTGTAAACGATATTGAAAATTTTAAAAAAATTACAAATGGTCCTAGGTACAATAACACTATTGTACCTAGGGCCAGTTATTTCCAAACACTGAAATTGTTGTTTACCCCCCCCCCAAAAAAAAAAAAAATAAATAAATAAATAAATAAATAAAAAATGTATGCATTATTTCTTTCATGCACAACTTCTAAAATCTTCGTATGGAAGAAATGTTAATTGTAGGCAATGTCTTAAAGGAAGAAATGTTCATCACTTTCTAATGTATGTTTTTTCTCCATTATCTTCTTAATGATCCCACATAATTTTTCTGTTTCAAAAACAGATTTCGTAATCTTTTTTTTTAACAATTACTTTTTTCGATATTTGTGCTTGAATTTCATTTTTCTCGGGGATATCAGTGAGAATTCTACACCTGCCAAGTTTTCGTCCACCTCTTTTCTACCAGAGGCCATGGCCCTAGGTACAAGACAAGATTATGGCCCTAGGTACAAGATGTTGTTTTTGTCAAAATGGCTTCCATAGCCAAAGACCTGCCGAAACCAAACTTTGTTTTTATATCATTTTTTCCTTTAATGATTACAAAAATGATCTGCTGTACATTAAAACACAAGTTTGCACTTACTTTCACAAAATAAGACTTCAAATTGAAGTGAAAAAATTTAGTTTTGATCATCAAATCAAGACTTTCTTTTCTATTTAACTATAGCTTCTTCTTGCTTTCATTAAAAATGGCTGCTATGATTTGAAACATTGTTGTCACTCACTCGAATGAGTAAAAATGCTATAAAATAATAATTATTTAAATAAAGCATGGTGGCCCTAGGTACACGATGGCCCTAGGTACAACAGTTTCCCCTAAGTAGTGATGGAGAATAATAATTTAAGCCTTCTAAATAAAGTACAATGTATTTTAAATTACGTATGTATATATGAAAGTAAAAAAATATATGTATGAACATATACAAAAAAAAATTGTTTGAAACTCGACTTATGACCAAATCAACTTATGACCAATGTCTTGTTCCCTACCTTGGTCGTACGTCGAGGAATATCTGTATATTTAGCTGTAAGAATACCGAACGGCCTATGGAACATTATAAAACTAGTTTCGTCAAAATCTACAGTCATGGATATTTTTAACAACATTTCGAGGTGAAATCAAGAAATTCAAGAGAAAGATGGCGGTTTCCTTCAAAATTCACTGCTGCCATCTGTCGACTGAAAGGTAAAACTGTTTTATTTTCAGTTAATCGTTGCTAATTCGGTAATACAGCTTCCATTCGCGAATAAAGAAAGGAAAACGTTAGATTATTTTAAAAGATGGCAAATTACCCAAAATGATGCCATCAACAGCGTTCCCTCTGAAATTACCTCTGAAAATAATGAGTAATAACTAATTCTAAACTAGTTATGGAATCGTGAATAATTCGAACATGTTGACTAACAACAATTAAATTTATCTGACAAAACTTAACTTCGGCTGTAACGTGCATAATTAGTAGCTCGCAAAGCAGACGGGATGACATTAACCAAACAAAGCACTGTTAAGCGAAGCAAATATGCTTTTCAGCTGTAACAGATGGGAGAAATAAATTGTTTTTTACTTTCTTTTTAAGTTACAGTTTATCTAACTCGAAATGAAAGCATTCTATGCTAGAATTATACACAATGTTGTAATGTTGCATATTTTACTGAATAAACGATATATCGATTTTTCATAAACAATATTCGAGTCTGCCTTTCTTTGCAACCAGAGTCAGTGTTGACTAAAAAAAAAAAAATAATAATTTAGTAAATAAATAAATAAAGTTCAATATCGTTGTTCAGACACGGACTATTAACAAAGTAATTTCGGAAAAGGCTTATTTAAGCAAGCTGATTCAAGTGTCGTAGTTAAAATCGTTCAAGATTAAAATCGATAACAAAACTTTTCAAGAGTTATGCTTAAACTTGAAATTTACATGTAAACGGCTTGCCAGGAAACCTTTTAAGTCGGAGAACGAGTTAAGATTCAGTATTGGTTCTTAGGAAATCGCTAGCTATTAACGGGAGAAATTTTCAAAATAGAATGACTTTAGATGAAAATCCGTTACTTAAAAAAACTTGTTTATACAAGTTTAAAAGCAGTTTTATTAAGTACTCATATGTCGTTTCGCACCTTCGTAAATGGATTCCTTAAAGTGTGTTGGTAAAAATATATGCATAAAAGATACAGTTTGCATTTTTTGTGACACATTATACGGTGAATAGGCATATGGTATATGTTGAATAGGCTACATTATTTGATGAATAGCATTAAGATATTTTGTGACACACCATCTTTAAACTCTCTGTCTTAATTTGTAACAAGTATATCAAATGCATTTGTAAAAGTACTGCCACATTATATGATGAATAGGCCTCATATGATGAATAGCGTTAGGATATTTGTGGCACTGTAAAATATTTTACAAGTGGTAACCGTAACAACTTGTACAGGTGTTTTTACAAGTGGTAACCAATGTAACACTTGGATTTTTGAGACACTGTAAACAGTTTTACAGTGTCGCAAAAATGTTTGTTTGTACAAAGGATATCAAATGCATTTATAAAAGTACTACCACTTATAAGATGATTAGGCAACAATATATAATGAATAGCGTAAAGATTTTTTGTGGCACACTATCTCTAAACTACCTATCTTAGTTTGTACTACGGATATCAAATGCATTTCTAAAAGTACTGCCATATTATACGACGAAAAGGCATATGATGTATGATGAATAGGCCACATCATATGATGAATAGCGTTAAGATTTTTTGTGACACAGTAAGCTGTCTTGTTTTGTACCAAGGGTATCAAATGGATTTATAAAAGTACTGCCACATTATATGATGAATATGCGTACGAAATATGAATAGGCAATAGGATATATGACGAATAGGCCACTTATATGATGAATAGCGTTAGGATTTTTTTTTTGACACACTATCCATAAACTGTATTAATTTGTACTAAGGATATCAAAAGCATTTATAAAACAATTGCCACATTATATGATTACACCCTTGTTATAACAGAATAAATTTTGTTATTGAACACGTACTGCATATAATGTTTCCAAAAATTTAACTCGTCTATTTAATCAAAACAAAAGTTAGCATATCGAAAACAGGATTAAAAAATTTTACGAAGCTAAAAGTTTTGTTGTACTCATAAAAAGCTGACACTCTTCAGCTGTTTTATAAGAGTCTCTAATGTAAACTAAAAATAAAGTACCACTATGAAATTTTACACGTGCTCTAAAAGCATATTGGCTTAACAAACATTTTGGCTAAACTGTTCTTTTGTAGGACAGTTAGCATTTTCGAACAGTAATTCTTACTTCCTACAAAACACCTTGAAATTAATTAAATTCTGTCATTCACTCCTTTCAAAATAATTATTTTACCCGAAAATTTTCAATACTTTTACTAAAAAAATATTTAAAAAAAATATTTTACTCACTCAAACTTTGAAAAAAATTTTGAAATAAAACTTCTAAACAAATATTTAAATAATAAAATCTTTTTAAAAAATATTTTACTATTTAAACTTTAATAAATATTTTACAATAAAACTTTTTAACGAATATTTTAATAAAACATTTTAAATAACTATTTTCCCTCATATGAAAATAGGCAGCATTTAACAACCTAGAAATATGTTCTTAAAATTCCATCATGTCACCACAAAATTTTTATAAGGAGTAACCTTAAATATTTTTTTCTTTTATTTTTTCTCCCTATAACTGAACAAATAAACATTTTGTATTAACTGTTCTTTTGTAGGACAGTTAGCATTTTCGATCAGTAATTCTTACTTCCTACAAAACACCTTAAAATTAATTAAATTCTGTCATTCACCCCTTTCAGTAAGAACTTCCTCTCTCAAACAATTAATAAGCATTCAAAATTTAACCTTTAACATCGTTCACAACAAACATCACAAAAGAAATTTTTAAGTGCTCTCACATAAATTTGAGGAAAATGCTTCCGGGCGTTGCACTTAAAAAAGTCCAGGACTCATATTAATCTTTGAACAATTTATTTACGGCACTTTGATCGGCTTCCATTAAAAGACATTTCGGAAAAGTATTTTATTAGTTAATGGCGCGTGCTCCTAGTCAAACAACAGAAAAGAAATTTATCTTTTTTAATCGGCAAGTGAATGCGCTGGAAAACAATGACTGGATATCGATTATGCAGAGACTTCAAGAATCGATAACGTTTCCCCCTCGAAAAATTCGTCGTCTTCTCAGACTTGGTAGTGGTTAGAAGACTAAAAGACTGAAGAAAAGATTTCGAGACTTTTCAGAAGCTTTGAAAGCATAATTTCTTTCGCTGTATTGCGAAAGCGCACTTGCGAACCTTTCAAAGCATATAATGCAAATTTTGAAAGAGCCTGCACACTTCAGCGCTAATTATAACACTTCTGATATAATGAAATGACAGAAAACCTTAGACTAGTTTTAAAAGGAATTTTTTTTCCGCAGTCACAAAGACACGTTTGAGGGAATATTTTGAAAGCTAAGTCGTTATTGCTGTGAGAGATTGGAGATTAGAATAAATGCAATATCTTGACTCCGTTGCGAATCAGTAATAACATTTCTTTTTTACTAAACTACTCCAGACATATTTTCGTCACCCCCTGTTCATAGATTATGCAGAATTCAAGAGAATATCAGAATTAAGCTGATATCAAGGTTCAGTTTCAGATGATAGATTTTTAACCTTCGATGGTTAACTATAATTTAAAAATCAGAATTAACTATTCCTCTTCGTTTCGATAACTAACTTCATTGTGCTCCACAAAGAATTCT
>OU015499.1:91950021-92122521 GCA_907164885.2 Dolomedes plantarius | reverse complement strand
ATTCTTGTTGCTGCTTATACATCTCAAAATGCGATTGTAGAGAGTGAACATAGAGTATGGTGTTATTCTAGTGCGATGTTATTCTTTTTTAATGCTGTAGTTTGCTTTCATATTAAGAACTAGTTTGAATTTGAGAAGTCAAATATTCTACAGGATATTTTTGTTCCTGTTTCATCATACTGTACGGCAATTTTAGGCAATCAACGTTGTTTTTCTTGCTCGTTAGTATTTAACAGTAATATGACGAGAGGCACTAAACAGGATAGTTCTGATGGTTCTTAATAATCCACCATTTTCTTTTTGTTTTAACGTAGGATTACGTTCCTCCATAACGGTCCTTCGGAAAGCAAAATTTCAGACGCTGAAACCGTCCGTCCATACGTCCTCGAGAGTTATAATTTTGTCAGCGTGCCAAACCCAGTCTGTATCGCTTCGACAAGCAGAAAACACGTAAACAGAAAAGTACCAAAATGAATCAAAATTTAGACAGACAGACAGACATACATACATACATACATACATACGTGTGTGTGTGTTTGTGTGTGAATTTATTCCCACAGTTGAAATATCAAAATGAAATAACACGTATTCTTGTTTATGGACATAGAATTAATTGGCAAGTTGTCCCTAGATCCAATAAACCGGACAGTTTTGAAATAAAGCGATTGCATCTGCATTCTTTGGCCTTTAATTATAAATATATCTCAATATTATCAACATTTTATATCTTGTCATAAAACGCAGAATTATTATTTTCAATTTGAAAAAAAAAAGTTTATTACAAAAAGAATAATCAACGTAAAAAGAGACGTTGCACCTTGTGCCACGAGCGTCACCTGGTGTTAAAAAAATTGGCGTGCCTACTGAAGGGTTAATTATCCAGTGAAACCTCACCATAGCGATATCCAGTCATGGTTTCCATTTTTACCAGACCAAAAAAATTAAGCACTTTTTAAGGATTTTAATTAACATTTATATAAACTTTAAGAACCCATTCTTTACGGTGCATTTTTCGCTTCCTTTATCAACATAATAATTGTGAAACTGCAGGAATTCAAACAGAAATACCCTCACCATTAAAGCTTTTCGGGGACAATTCAGTATATCCACTGACCTTAAATAATCAATTGCAACTGCCTTTACAATTCCCGACCTTCCTGATTTTCCAGATGAGTACGAACCCCAGGGATGATTCACCGTGGTCTATAAAAATCTGCTCTATTGGAATTTACTTTTAGAATGTACGATTCAGTAGTAAATTTCAATAGATACTATGATTTCTTTCCCAGATTTCCCAGAAGCGGACGAACCCTGGTGATGATATACGGCTAGTCTATAAAAATCTATCCCAGAGGAATTAACTTTTAGATTGTACGATTCAGTAATGAACTTCAATGGATATTCTATTTACTTTTCCAGATATTCTAGAAATGCACGAGCCCTAATGATGATGCAAGACTAGTCTATAAAAATCTATCCCAGAGGAATTAACTTTTAGATTGTACGATTCAGTAATGAACTTCAATGGATATTCTATTTACTTTTCCAGATATTCTAGAAATGCACGAGCCCTAATAATGGTGTAAGACTAGTCTATAAAAATCTATCCCAGAGGAATTAACTTTTAGATTGTACGATTCAGTAATGAACTTCAATGGATATTCTATTTACTTTTCCAGATATTCTAGAAATGCACGAGCCCTAATGATGATGCAAGACTAGTCTATAAAAATCTATCCCTGAGGAATTAACTGTTAGATTGTACGATTCAGTAATGAATTTCAATGGATATTCTGTTTTCTTTTCCAGATATTCTAGAAGTGCACGAGCCCTAATGATGATGTACGACTAGTCTATAAAAATCTATCCTAGAGGAACTAACTGTTAGATTCTACGATTCAGTAATGAATTTCAATGGATATTCTGTTTTCCCCTCCCTCAGGTTTTCCAGAAGAGTACGAGCCCTAGTGATGATATAGTCTAGTCTATAATAATCTGCTCACGCGTAATTTACTTTTGGATTGTACGTATTAGTAATGGATTTCAATAAATATTTAGTTTTTTTTTTCAGATTTTCAGAAGCGTACTATCCCTAATGATGATATACGACTAATCTATAAAAACCTATCCCAGAGGAATTAACTTTCAGATTGTAAAATTCAGTAATGGATTTCAAAAAAAATTCTGTTTTTTTTTTCCAGATTTTCCAGAAAAGTAAGAACCCTAGTGATGATATAAACTAGTTGTTGTGAAAACATCAGCGTAAAACTGGTTCGGAAGCATCGGACTTGAAACTAGACGGAACCGGTTTTATGTCACTCCTGATCGCCCAATCGGACATTCTCCAGATCTTCCTACAAAGTTTTAAAAAGAACGTTGGCAATAGGAAAGGTGTGGAAATTTTTCCGGCTGAAGGACATTATGAAAAGTGAGTCCTCGAATGTTCTCGGCGAAGGTGTCCGTCTGTGTTCTTCGAGAGAGGGTTGTCTGAAGCACGTGGTTGCGCGAGTGGCACAAGGGAGACTCAACTGGTCTACGAAGGATTTACACAAATACGGAATTGACCGATGTTTCTTGGTTCTTTTGCTGAGAATTGTATTTTCCAAGAGCACATAATTTTCATGCTGACCATTGTGCTGTATAAGTGACCATAACATCCGTGCTATAAACTGTGATGCACCACGTGCAAATAATTTTCACTAGCACATAATCTTCGTGCTAACAATTGTGCTGTATAAGTGACCATAACATCCGTGCTATAAACTGTGATGCACCACGTGCAAATAATTTTCACTAGCACATAATATTCGTGCTAACAATTGTGCTGTATAAGTGACCATAACATCCGTGCTATAAATTGTGATGCACCACGTGCAAATAATTTTCACTAGCACATAATATTCGTGCTAACAATTGTGCTCTATAAGTGACCATAGCATCCGTGCTATAAATGGTGATGCACCACGTGCAAATAATTTTCACTAGCACATAATCTTTGTGCTAACAATTGTGCTGTATAAGTGACCATAACATCCGTGCTATAAATTGTGATGCACCACGTGCAAATAATTTTTATGCTCTACTAGCTTGTCTTAAATAAAGTGTGGTAAGTGAATTCCAGTTTTATTCTTTTATTTTTTGCAATGTGCTGATCTTTTATAATCACAGCCACAACTAATAAATCCTTTACACTAGTCTATAATAATCTGTTTTGGAGGAATTTACTTTTAGCTTGTACGATTCAGTAATGGATTTCAATAGATTACCAAGTTTTCGTTTCCAGATTTTCCAGAAGAGTTACGAACCTTAGTGATTACACAGACTAGTCTATAAAAGCACTCTTTAAGCGCAATTAACTTTCAGACTCTACGATTCAGAAACGGATTTCAGTGGATATCCAGCTTTCTTATAACGTCTCCTAAGCTCATATTATTGTTTCACGGATATAGTCATTACAACTCACACAGGCACGGAGAAATAAATTGTCACCTCGCGTTTCGGCAGCAAATAATTATATACACTGACGCACCATTGAAGTGTTAAAATCCCGTTTCAATACAGTGATCTCGTGAAAAAAAAAGATTTATCGCTAAGGAAAGTTGAGATATATTATTGGCATTTTCGGGAGCTAATCCCTCCCATAAATAAAGCGAACTCTTTTAAGACTCGCACTCCATAAATGCCGTGCTTCCTGGGGCATAATTTTCCTTCCAGCTTTTAAAACACCATCGATTTACGAATCTGGTTCGGGTATTCGTTTTCCGGGACATTTCACATATCGATCGCCCGAGAGAGAGATCAGGCTCGCGATGTTTGTCTCGGAGAAAACCATTAAAACTGTTAAACGCTCCTCATAACGACCGCTCTTCCAAAGAAATCGAATTACAGTCTATAAAGGATCCGGAATTACTTTTGAAAAGTCTCCTTTTGCGGAAGTTTGTGTGTGTGTGTGTGGGGGGGGGGGGGGGGGACTCGCACGCAGCGATGGAGTGATTCGTTTATCTTTTAGGATGAGATGTTGAGGTTTAACGGGTCTTTATAGGGCATGTGCCCGGTGCCTTGCAGAGTGGTACAGTAGACGAACCTGAAGGCTTTGCAATAAGGAATTTAAATTGACTCATTAGGAGATAAGTTCAAAGAACTCTGCCACGTATCTCTATTCAAGGCGTTTTCACCGCTATCTGATAGATCCAAAAACAGGATCTTTTAAGAGGACTGATTTAAAAATAAACAAACGTTTAACGCATAACTTCAAGTTGGACGCATCTTTTGTAACACAGTAACATGTCTTATGCAAAAAAAAAAGAAAAAAAAAAAAAAGAGAGACATGTTACTGTGATGCAAGACATGTTACTGCTTTTGATTTGAGCCCAAATTAGAAGAATAGAACTTAAATATGTTAAAATAAAGTAACTTAGCATATCTTTTGCATGAGGATGCTTCTGGTGCCTTGCAAAGTGTGTTACAGTAGGCTAAACTGGGTGCTTAGTAATGAGGAATTTAAAGAGACTCATTAGGGGATAAGTTCAAAGAACTCTGCCACGTATCTCTGTTCAAGGCATTTTCTCCACTATCTATGATAGCTCCAAAACAAGATCTTTTAAGAGGACTGATTTTTGAAGGAAAAAAAAAAAAAAAAACGCCTAAAGCATTTCTTCAAGTTGGATGCATATAACACAGTAACATGTCTTATGCAAGACATGTTACTGTGATGCAAGACATGTTACTGCTTTTGATGAAAATTCGAGCCCAAATTAGAAGAATAGAACTTAAATATGTTAAAATAAAGTAACTTAGCATATCTTTTGCATGAAGATGCTTCTGGTGCCCTGCAAAGTGTGTTACAGTAGGCTAAACTGGGTGCTTAGTAATGAGGAATTTAAATAGACTCATTAGGGGATAAGTTCAAAGAACTCTGCCACGTATCTCTGTTCAAGGCATTTTCTCCACTATCTATGATAGCTCCAAAACAAGATCTTTTAAGAGGACTGATTTTTGAAGGAAAAAAAAAAACGCCTAAAGCATTTCTTCAAGTTGGATGCATATAACACAGTAACGTGTCTTATGCAAGACATGTTACTGTGATGCAAGACATGTTACTGCTTTTGATGAAAATTCGAGCCCAAATTAGAAGAATAGAACTTAAATATGTTAAAATAAAGTAACTTAGCATATCTTTTGCATGAGGATGCTTCTGGTGCCTTGCAAAGTGTGTTACAGTAGGATAAACTGGGTGCTTAGTAATGAGGAATTTAAATAGACTCATTAGGGGATAAGATCAAAGAACTCTGCCACGTATCTCTGTTCAAGGCATTTTCTCCACTATCTATGATAGCTCCAAAACAAGATCTTTTAAGAGGACTGATTTTTGAAGGAAAAAAAAAACGCCTAAAGCATTTCTTCAAGTTGGATGCATATAACACAGTAACGTGTCTTATGCAAGACATGTTACTGTGATGCAAGACATGTTACTGCTTTTGATGAAAATTCGAGCCCAAATTAGAAGAATAGAACTTAAATATGTTAAAATAAAGTAACTTAGCATATCTTTGCATGAGGATGCTTCTGGTGCCTTGCAAAGTGTGTTACAGTAGGATAAACTGGGTGCTTAGTAATGAGGAATTTAAATAGACTCATTAGGGGATAAGATCAAAGAACTCTGCCACGTATCTCTGTTCAAGGCATTTTCTCCACTATCTATGATAGCTCCAAAACAAGATCTTTTAAGAGGACTGATTTTTGAAGGAAAAAAAAAAAAAACGCCTAAAGCATTTCTTCAAGTTGGATGCATATAACACAGTAACGTGTCTTATGCAAGACATGTTACTGTGATGCAAGACATGTTACTGCTTTTGATGAAAATTCGAGCCCAAATTAGAAGAATAGAACTTAAATATGTTAAAATAAAGTAACTTAGCATATCTTTTGCATGAGGATGCTTCTGGTGCCTTGCAAAGTGTGTTACAGTAGGATAAACTGGGTGCTTAGTAATGAGGAATTTAAATAGACTCATTAGGGGATAAGATCAAAGAACTCTGCCACGTATCTCTGTTCAAGGCATTTTCTCCACTATCTATGATAGCTCCAAAACAAGATCTTTTAAGAGGACTGATTTTTGAAGGAAAAAAAAAAAACGCCTAAAGCATTTCTTCAAGTTGGATGCATATAACACAGTAACGTGTCTTATGCAAGACATGTTACTGTGATGCAAGACATGTTACTGCTTTTGATGAAAATTCGAGCCCAAATTAGAAGAATAGAACTTAAATATGTTAAAATAAAGTAACTTAGCATATCTTTTGCATGAGGATGCTTCTGGTGCCTTGCAAAGTGTGTTACAGTAGGCTAAACTGGGTGCTTAGTAATGAGGAATTTAAAGAGACTCATTAGGGGATAAGTTCAAAGAACTCTGCCACGTATCTCTGTTCAAGGCATTTTCTCCACTATCTATGATAGCTCCAAAACAAGATCTTTTAAGAGGACTGATTTTTGAAGGAAAAAAAAAAAAAAAAACGCCTAAAGCATTTCTTCAAGTTGGATGCATATAACACAGTAACGTGTCTTATGCAAGACATGTTACTGTGATGCAAGACATGTTACTGCTTTTGATGAAAATTCGAGCCCAAATTAGAAGAATAGAACTTAAATATGTTAAAATAAAGTAACTTAGCATATCTTTTGCATGAAGATGCTTCTGGTGCCCTGCAAAGTGTGTTACAGTAGGCTAAACTGGGTGCTTAGTAATGAGGAATTTAAATAGACTCATTAGGGGATAAGTTCAAAGAACTCTGCCACGTATCTCTGTTCAAGGCATTTTCTCCACTATCTATGATAGCTCCAAAACAAGATCTTTTAAGAGGACTGATTTTTGAAGGAAAAAAAAAAAAAGCCTAAAGCATTTCTTCAAGTTGGATGCATATAACACAGTAACGTGTCTTATGCAAGACATGCTACTGTGATGCAAGACATGTTACTGCTTTTGATGAAAATTCGAGCCCAAATTAGAAGAATAGAACTTAAATATGTTAAAATAAAGTAACTTAGCATATCTTTTGCATGAGGATGCTTCTGGTGCCTTGCAAAGTGTGTTACAGTAGGATAAACTGGGTGCTTAGTAATGAGGAATTTAAATAGACTCATTAGGGGATAAGATCAAAGAACTCTGCCACGTATAAGGCGTTTTCTCCACTATATGATAACTCCAAAAACAGGATCTTTTAAGAGGACTGATTAAAAAAAAAATGTTTAACGCATTTCTTCAAGTTGGACGCATCTTTTGTAACACAGTAACATGAAAAAAAAAAAAAAAAAAAAGAGAGCTTTTGATAAAAATTTGAGCCCCAATTAGAAGAATAAAACTTAAATACTTTAAAATAAAGTAACTTTATACATCTTTTTCATGAGGATGCGTCTGGCACCTTGCAAAATGTGTTACAGTAGGCTAAACTGGGGGCTTAGCAATGAGGAATTTAAATAGACTCATTAGGGCCGAGGTTTCCAATCTAGGAGGCGCCAAAAGTTTAATAAAAAATCAATGTTCATACCACAATATCTATAAATAGACGAATTTGAGTTGACAACCATCGAAAAAGAAAAATTGATAGAATTGTCATGCGATAGCTCACTAAAACAAAAGTTTCAAAATGAAATCATAATTCAATTTTGGATAAATCTTAGCAGAGAGTATAAGTCTTTGTACTGCAAAGCAATGCAAGTGCTTCTACCATTTGTAACGTCTTATTTACGCGAAACGGACTTTTCGGCACTGGCTGCAATGAAAACCAATTATCGAACCAGGTTAATAGTCGAACAAGTAATATATTAAAAAAAATTTTTTTTAAGTCAATTCCTACTTAGGTCAACAAAGAAAAATTTGAGTGTGAACTAATAGTAGGAATTGAAAAAAAGGATTGCCTGCCAGAACCTTGCCTACTGTGCGAGATTAGGAGGGGGGGGGGAAAAGAGAGAGAAAAAGTTTGTCAGGTTGGGGATTCGATCTCGCAACCTACAGGACGGGAGAAGCCCGCGATACCGCAGTGCTACCGTTTACAGAGTAACAAGAGGGAAATTACTATTCAAGAGAAAGAGACGCTCTAGGTCTAAAACTAAAATTGATTAATTAAATTTAATTGGTGAATTAATATTTGAAAAAACTGTATTAACACCAAGTGTCATCCACTACAAGTTTAAAAAAATGTATTAGAACTTGAGTGGATGAATAAAAAGTACTTTTATTAACGATTGAAAATTTGAACAAGATATATATAGAGAGAGTGTGAACTAATAGGAGGCATTGAAAAATAGTTAGAGCTGCACTCTCCACATTGCACCCAAGATTTCATTAAGGGTACTCACGACCCTTAAGTCGAGGAAATAATGCATATTTTCATACTTTTTGACTTTTTGTAACTATTTCAATTTACTTCCAATTTTTCCAAATTTCATGTGTATGATAAATTGATATTTTTATTTTAATAAACAAATTTTCAACCCTCAAAATAATTTTAAATATTTTTTTCATAAATGCTTTAAATATACCTTGTTTTTTAAAGTATTTTTATTGTATATACTGGCTTGCGCGCAGAACTATGAAATTAATTTTACACTTAAATGTATAATTCCTGTTTTATATTTAAAATAAATAATTAAAAATACAATTGAACATAAAACATTCAACATTAAAATATTTTTTAAATTTTTTAAAACTGCTCAAAATATACTTAAAATTTCCTTAAATTTTTGCATTAATTTATCCCTGAAAAAAAATAACAAAATGCGCAGTGATTGTAATAATTCTAGTTCAGACGCAATAAAATAACATGATTATGCAGTGATAAAAATTTCATGGAATTATGTTTCATAGTTTTTGAGATATCAGTTGCAGAATGATACAAAATTACATTTTGTGAAAAATGAGTTTAAAATTTTTCTTACCATAAACTTGATCAGTAATTAAATATTTAGAATATCAATATCTCCGGTACTAAGCGGAATATTTTCATGCAGTTTGCTTTATTTTGTTCAGAAATGATCAGGCTTTAACATGTATTTTTTTCAAAACATCGAATGTTTTAAAGATTTAAGGGTAGTGAGTCCCCTTAACTTCGTGCCAATAAACAAAAACCCTCCCATTAAATCTTGATGCGTTAGATGAAGTTTAATTAGTAATTTAATATAAAAATAAATATGCACGTTCATATTGTTATAGCAAAATCTTATAATTATACTGTTAATTGTAGTTTTCCTTTTTTGTAATAAAGTTATTATTATTTATATTATTATTATATATGTGTACTAGCTGAAAACCCGCGCTTCGCTACGGAGTACATTCAAATTAAATACAACGGTCAACGTATGCAATTTATGCCAAAAAATAAATATATATATTTATAATAAATGCGATGATCAATGTATACAATTGATGTAAAATATATATCTATCTCTATATATATATTCATAAAAAAATCGTAAGGGATATGCATTTTTTTTGGATAATATCCAATCGCCTGCTGCATTAGAAAGAGAAAACAATATTTTTTTTGTCTATTTAGTTGTTACGCACGTGACGATAAATTTATTGAAAGTACCAGAAAAAGAAATCACGTGATCAGCATTTAATAAATTAAATTCTAAAAATTAATCTTTAAAAATTCACCAAAAATCAGAAAATCGAGGTAAAGATTCCAAAAAGATCTCATTTTGAAGGAATTTTTATGATCTTTCTCGTGATATAAATTTTATAACCCTCAATGTATTATTTTAAATGCAAACGTAAAAAAAGTTTAAAAAACAGCTTAAAAATTTAATTTAAAAAAATCTCAGAAGAATTTTTGAAAAATCTTTCTTAGTGCACCCCTACACTATTAGAAGAATCGCCATGCAAAATTTCAGCCCTTTAGGTCCAGCGGTTTGGTCTGTACGTTGTATGTCAGTCAGTCAGTCAGTGAATGAATGAGTCAGTTACGGAACTGTTTTATATATATAGATATATTATTATATCTATTAAAAGATAAGGAGGAGCAGTAAAAAAAATTTTAGGAAGGCGTAGTAGCATAAAGGTTGGAAACCGCTGCATTAGGGGATAAGTTAAGCACTGGTTTCAAGGTCCAGTGCCCCCTTAATGCACTTCTTCAAGTTAAACGTCTCTCTATAACACAGTAAAATGTTTTATGTAAAACAGAATGCTTTTTATGAAAATCTGAGCCCATATAGAAAAAAAAGAATTAAAACAAATATTTTGTTAAAGTAAATAAACCCAAAATTTTCTAATGAAATCTGAATAAATTTTGTTAATTTGGGGTAAAATATAAACTGCATGCAGGGCTTTCATTATTTTAGGCAACTTATTAACACTTTTAGCTTTTTGAAGGCACTGATGTAATTTATGTTTTTTTAAAATTATTTTTCATTCTTATTAGAAGTAACGTATCTGTTCTTAGGGAAGAATGCTTTATACGACAACATCTGACCCCGAAATAAATTTAAAAAAAAATCTAAATATGTTAAAATAAGGTAATTAAAAACATTCTGATTAAATATGAATTAGTTTTATTGGTTCGGGGTGAACATAAATTGTTTATGTTGCTTAAATAATTTTAAGCACCCTTTCAACCCTTTATTTAAATTTTCTAATCATTTGATTTCAAGCATATTAAAATGTGCTAATGTATAATTAATGTTTTTAAAATTATTTCTCATTAGATGTAAGATATGTGCGTTTATAAATTATATGACAACGTTTTAGCTCGAATTAAAAAAAAAAATTAGCTGAAATATGTGAAAATAGAGTATCTAAAATTATTCTAATTAATGTGAATAATTTCAATTAACTCGGGGTGAATATTAATTGCATATGGTGCTCATATTATTTTAAACACCCCTTTGACACATTAACATAAATTTAATTACATAATTTTAAGTCACTTAAAGGCACTAATGTAATATATATTTTTAAAATCGTTTCTCGTTCTCAGATGGTTGACATTTCGCTGCTATACGCTTTTTACAACTTTTTTTTTTTAAATAGGAAAATAAAAAAAAGTGTAAATTCTTTAATTTTTTAAAATTTGAAATAAATTGCATATCATTTTAGCCTCCAACATACATTTTCTTAAGGATTAATTATCAGTTTTTAAAGGTGCTAATGCAATTAATATATTTTAAAATTATTTCTCATAATTATTATTAGAAGTAATTTCTCGAGGCACAAGAAAAAAATTTTATGAGATTAAAAAATTAGTCTAAACATGCAAAAATGAAATAATAAAAATGTTTTAATTAACTTCAAAAATTTCAACTGAAATATAAACTGCATATTTCACCAATTTTAATTTGGTAGTTAAAATGATGATCTTTAACCAGGCTCCTTAATTTTACTCAGAATTAATTTATAAATTTATATCATTAAATACTACCCACACTTCATAAAGTATGCATCGTACATCAACCATCAAGGGAAAAAAAATACTTATGTAGTCACGAAAATGCGAAATGTCAAACTGCTAATTTTTTTTCCCCATTATTTAAATTTTACTCAACTGAGCTGGCTATATAAACTTACTATGTTCGTCGTAAAACTTAAATTATATTTATTGTAAAAAAGGTCTGATAGATTTGTTTATCTGATTAAAAACAAAAAACAATGTCAAATACCTTTACCTCCTTGATTTACGGATATTCAGTTTTTAATTTAACTTAGTAAAGTCTAGAAATTTGGCTTCGTATTTAAATAAACGATAGTTGGATTTAAATACTAAGACAACTTTTGTTTTACCGGTAGTTAATTCCCTTCGTCCTACTGATAAAAATATCACTTTGATTTACAGATTTTCAGTTTTTAATCTGACTAGGTAAGGCTCTCGAAATTTGCCTTGGCATTTAAATAGAACGATAGCTGCATTTAAATGCCACGATAACTTGTTTTACCGGCAATTCATTTACTTCGTCCTACTGATAAAAGTATCACTTTGATTTATAGATATTCAGTTTTTAATCTGACTAGGTAAGGCTCTCGAAATTTGCCTTGACATTTAAATAAAACAATATCTGCATTTAAATGCCAAGATAACTTTTGTTTTACCGGCAATTCATTCACTTCGTCCTACTGATAAAAGTATCACTTTGATTTACAGATATTCAACTTTTAATCTGACTTTGTAAAGACTCTTGAAATTTGCCTTGGCATTTAAATAAAACGGTAGCCGCATTTACACGCCAAGATAACTTTTGCTTTACCGGCAATTCATTCACCTCGTCCTACTAATAAAAGTATCACTTTGATTTACAGATATTCAACCTTTAATCTGACTTGGTAAGACTCGAAATTTGCCATGGCATTTAATTTAAATAAAACGATATTTGCATTCAAATGCCAACGCAACCTTTGTGTAACAGGCAATCAATTCACTTTATTCTACTGATGAAAATTTGTGTACCACCTATGTTTCTAATTTTAGAGCCACAAATTTATTCCGACCTCAGCAATGAAATTGGCTCGATTTGGCCTTGACATTTGGCCCAGCACTACGCAGTGGCGACTATAGCCAAGATACAATGGCTTCTTCCCCTTACTTTGAAAGCAGTTGAACCAGTTATTGATCTTCCACACAAGTCTATGGGTCTCACCTGCTGTTTCCTGGTTGAAGTGTGGGTTAGGGGGTAGACTGCTGTACTCACGTTTCTTCGTGGCCTGTTTAGAGGCAAGTTCGATGAGAACAAAGTGCGTCATTCATCCCCCCAGTAGGAAATAGACGGAATTCCCGAGGGTACAGTAAAAGGGGATCGCAGCTACCTCCCCTGTGGAGGGGAAGTTAAAAAGTCTTTGAAATTCAACTCATTTTTTTTTAATGGGGGGAGGGGGTCCAGGACACAAAATCCCTCCCCCCCCAAAAAAAAACTGCATTTGTTGCCTTGGCATAAAACATACCACACAGTTTTTAAAATCAAATAACTCAAGTTGCATGTTTTTATGGTGTCAGTACCATGCTATAAAACTCTGATCTATATATATAAAACAGTTCCGTAACTGACTCACTGACTGACAGACAACGCACGGACCAAACCGCTGGACCAAAAGGGCTGAAATTTTGCATGCCGATTCTTCTTATGGTGTAGAGGTGCACTAAGAAAGATTTTTGAAAAATTCTTTTTAGATTTTTTAAAAATTAAATTTTTAAGCTGTTTTAGAAACTTTTTTTTTTTAAGTTTGCATTTAAAATAATAATTTGAAGGTTATAAAATTTATATCACGAGAAAAGATCATAAAAATTCCTTTAAAATGAAATCTTTATCGAATCTTTACCTCCAGTTTCTGATTTTTGGTGAATTTTTAAAGATTAATTTTTAAAATTTAATTTATTAAATGCTGATCACGTGATTTCTTTTTCTGGATAAATTTATCGTCACGTGCATAACAACTAAATAAGCAAAAAAAAAAAATATCTTTTTTTCTTCTAATGCGGCAGACGATTGGACATTATCCAAAAAAATTATTAAAATACAGTAAAAGATATGCTCCTCAAATTGTACTATTTTAACTGTACTATATTCTTTAGTATGTCCTATTTGATTTAATTTGAATATTTTCTTCTACATTATTTTGTTTATAAAAATATCCCTTACGATTTTTTATAAATATATTTTTTTTACATCAATTGTATACATTGATCGTCGTATTTATTATATATATATATATATATATATATATATATATATATATATATATATATATACTAGCTGTACCCGTCCCGGCGTTGCTCGGGTAATGTAATTACCAATTTTTTAGTAGCCTTAACCCTTTGTTAATGGGCGTCGCTGTCATCCTTTTCCTCACCACGATACATTATTTTACCCATATAAATTTAATCCTTTCTGGCACATTTTGACAAAATTTTTGACATAGGATTACTAATCGAATATCACTGCAATAGTAATCGATTTCCTTGAAAGCGAATATATCACATCCTCCACATGCTGAAATTCTTTGAAATCTTCATAGATTTTTTCCACAAATACACCACAAATTATATGATATTAACTAAGTGCTGGCCAAAAAAATTACGGCATTACTAAATATGATTTTTTAATCGATTATCACTGCAATAGTAATCGATTTCCTTTAACCACCGAATCCCTCATAGAAAACAAACGCCCCAACACATCACGTGCATGACGTCGAAAAACTGGTTTTTCTCCTATTTTACCTTCGTCCGGAAATGAAGAACGAAATCTCCATAATGAGATTTCTCGCAAGAGTTTCCGAATCATAAAATAAATTATTAAAAAATAACTACAATTTGTAAATTAATTTTGGTTCTGGCTTTCGAAACTGTGATGTCTAGGGTCTCTGAGATAAAAATTTCGTAAAAATGTAACGACATTTACGTATCGATTCGACAATTTGGAAAAAAGGGTCACGGACAAAATCGCGTTTTTTTCCGAAAAACGGGTGCGTACAGGCGATCGAAAAAAAAATCACAATTAATCGATAAATTAAGAGAGACAATTTTAATTGTGATTTCCGTATAGTGTCATCTTTCCCGTATAGGCTCGTCCGAAAAAAAAAATTCTTGGACGGATACGTTAGGATTTACGGGGCTTTTACTCGTCCGGGAGCTCCAAATCGCGACTAAATATTTAATTACGGAAAATCTAATTAAAAAATCGAAAAAAGGGCTTCGAGGTGCATAATGAGACCTCGGGAGGCATCTTCGTGTCGAATCTCAAGACTGTTCGACCTACCGTCTTTGCGCTGCGCCACGAGCAGACAAAAACTCGGTCACACACACACAGACTTTGCCATTTATATATAAAGATATATATATATATATATATATTTGTTTATTTATTTGGCATTAATTGCATACATTGACCGTTGTATTTAATTTGAATGTACTCCGTACCGTACAAGTGCGGGTTTTCAGCTAGTATCTATATATTTAAGTTGCTAAACTGACTTTTTGGGCAATCCGTGAGAGAAAACTACTACACCCATTTACTTCATTTTGGTCTTAAACGAAAGAATGTAATCTGTAGATTTGTTCAAATTTGGTTTTTGTAACCGCAATTTTTATCAATGAGCTATAATTTACAATTAAAATTTGATTTCTGCGCATGCTCAGCGGCAAGTTTCAATCTGGCTTTAGAAACTCACTGTTTCTGCGCATGCTCAGTGACATGTTTCAATGCCGAGGAGTCTCTCCAGATCTCTCTCTGCCATTTTTTTGACAATTATGTTTGTGAAATAAAAGATTAAACCTGATGGAAATTGTTTATTTCGCGCTGTTTAATTAGCGATAATTTACAATTAAAAATTTGTTTTCTACGCATGCTCAGTGACATTTTTAAATACTCACTAAGCACGAGGCCGCCGAAACACATTAATTTGTTTCTGCGCATTATTATGATTTTCAACATTTGGCAATGATGTGTCGAGTATAATTTGTATATTAGTATATTTATTTACTATCTACTCGTCATTTTTTGACGGGTACAAACTAGTTTCCTTTAAAACTTGAAAGGGGCACAGGACCTTGAAGCTCGACGAAATGGTCTAATTCTAACCACAAAAACTCAAATAATTTTAGAAAAAGAAATTTTCTTCATACATATAAAGTACATATCTTTAAATATGCATGTCATATATAAAAATGGAAATTATAAATCTATAAATAATTTTCAAATTAGCAGTTTACAATTTTATATCATTAACTGGTGATTAAAAATCATAAAGTGCTGCGCGCATCCTAAAATTGCGATATATGCTTACAAAAAATCATTAATGGTCGGAATACGCTTGTAATATATTTACCTGTAATGTAACACCAAATAAATTGTAATAAATATTATTTAAAATAAAAATCGAGCATAAAATTGGAAAACTTCAAAAATTATCACAATTATTTGCATAATGTTCCCACATAAAAAATGTATTCCAAAATTGCACATTTTTCTGGTTTTAAAATGTAGAGTACAATGAAATATACATATGAGTGTAGTTTTATCAGTTTCCTATTGATAGTTTATAAGTAATGCTGCACGCAAACTCAAATTAACAGTTAAACATGTAAAATTCTAAACTGCTAATTTGAAAATTATTTATAGATTTATAATTTCCATTTTTATATGTGACATATTTAAAGATATGTACTTTATATGTATAAAGAAAGAAGATTTCTTTTTCTAAAATTATTTGAGTTTTTGTGGTTAGAATTTGACCATATTTATAGTCATTTCGTCGAGTTTCAAGGTCCTGTGCCCCTATAAAGACATTTACTAATAAATAAATATTTTGAAAATTATTCATCTCGTAATGGAAGTTTTCATGATTTGCCATGTTTAAAAGAATATATGAGGCGGTGAAAGGCAAAGTGTTGTAAGCAGGGCCGGCGACAGGGGGGGGGGACAAAGGGGGCAAATGCCCAGGGGCCCGGGCTGTCAGGGGGCCCAGTTAAACTAGAGTTGACTAAAAAATGTATACAATGTTCAAATATTGAGTGGACAGGGGGGGCCCGCTGTATTATTTTGCCCCGGGCCCTGGCTCATTTGACGGCGGCCCTGGGTGTAAGTCACATTTTCAACTTTTTTCCTTTGAGGGCAAAAATGTAATATCCATGTTCAATTTATAGTGGAATTGCAAATAATTATTATTTTCAATATTATAATAATTATTATTAATTATAATTTGTTCAATTTATGGTGGAATTTTTTGTAGTTTTTGCAGTAAATCTCTTTTGACTTGCACCACTTGACTTACTGACTTACACCACTTTGCCTTTCACAGCCTCATATCTAGAACAAATTAATAAGAAAAGTACCGTAAAATCTCGACTAAAATACGCACCCGAGCATAATACGTATGCTCGAATTTGCGCGAAATTTTCGGAAAAAAATTAAAATTAGAGTATAATACGCACCCATAACTTTAATATTTTATTTAAAAATTGCACAAATATTATGATAATTTTTCTGCTGCCGTATAGGACCGTCTTGAAGACATTTCGAGGGAAATCAAATAATACATTTTTGCACTCGCAACAACCGGGACCTATCACTGTTTCAAGGGACCTGTTATTAAGCGAACGCTTGAGCGATACGAACGGTGAGTTCCGTTTGTTTAAAAGGAGCACCTGCTTAGTAAACGGGTGGATGAATCACGGAGTGGAGATGCGCACGCACCCGTGTTACGACAATGTCTTACAGCTGCTGTACGATCGTTTATTCAATGTTTAAAACTAAGTTTATTACCATGTTTTTATTACCTCGCTTTCTTGTTTGTTTGTGTGTGTGTTTGTCCAGTACAAATCTTGCAATCGATTTTTAACTAACTTCCCGACTAGCTAGACATTTGAAACTTTTAGGATAGCTCAGAACACGATGAGAATACATTATCTTAATACTTTTAGCTATCTTTAAGCAGATTTGAATTCATTTTCAGTTAATTTTGTTTTGTAGACTGGTGCAGCCATCTATCGGCCGGAACGGGAACGAAAAGTTAAACGCAAGTTAACTTCCAATTAACTTCATTTTCTTTCAAGTTTATGGGATAATTCATCAAAAAAAATTTTAAAAGAGTATTTATTAATACATAGAATTGTCAAATTTATATGATTCAACAGAAAATTTAATGTGAAAAAAAAGTCTGCATTATACTCTAGATTTTACGGTAATTATTTTGGCAGTACTAACTCTTCAGAAATCTCCTTACGGCGAAAGAAACCTTACTTAGCATTTGTACAGATAGATGTCTTGTACCTTATTTACGCATCACCCCAAAACATTGTTTTTTTCCTCAATGGAACGATAGATAAATAATATAAGTGTGGAAGGCTAAGTGCTTTCTCCCTTGTATGATATAATAACATTAAACATAACATGTATTGTAACAGATCACGCTACAAACGAAAATATATGGCTTTGTCGGAAACATAACAGTATCGTTTTTACCCTAGTTCTTTTGATCCCCATCAGAGCATTTGATCCAAGTTGTCACATTTGTGCTGTTTTGGAACGATTGCATATTGTTGTTATGAGTATTGCGCATAATTCCCCTGCTGTGTTTTCTTATTACTGTGCTGAGGAGTTTCGTCTCTGCTAAACCCGATCAATGACTCCGAAATATGTTGGCGAAAGTTTAGAAAACTAAGCCCTCTTGAAACCTAGCCAAGGAGTTCGGGCAACCCCAAATCAGTGGGGGGAAAGAATTGACGGGTGTTTTCTACCGTGAAGATATCCAAAAAGGAAAGAATTAATTGGGTAATCGATAGGAAAGACTTCAGACTAAAATCTACCTGGGAAAAACGAAAAAAAAAAAAAAAAAAAGGTGGGGCCAGAAGCATAAAACAAAAGCAATGAAATATAGAGGAGAGGTATAAAAACAGGAAAACGAAAGATGGCGATAAATGTGGAAATTTAAATTTTTGCTGCTGAAAGGGGGGGGGGGGCATCGGGTAGAAGTATGCTTATAATATAGAGTGGTGTTTGACAGATCGAATTAGAGACTGACAGTTCATTTTATGCTTATTAACACACCGAAAGGTAATATGCAATATTAAAAATCCTTTTAAAAAAATGGTAGATAACCAATAGAAAGTTTGGGTTTTATTCCGGAAAGTAACGTAAATACATTAGCTTTTAACCGTAAGAGGTACTGTTATCACTTTGAAAGATTTGAGTTCCTGCCATTTTCAAATTCGCCAAAGTTTCTAATCAAACAAGTAACACAGTAATGCCTTGGCGATTTTAAACAGAGGAGCAAAAAAAGAATAATTACAAGATAAAGACTTTTTATATACCATGTTTTAAAATTTTCTGTTGAATCATATAAATGTGACAATTCTATGAATTAATAAATACTTTTTTATATTTTTTTTGATGAATTATCCCATCAACATGAAAGAAAATTAAGTTAATTGGAAGTTAACTTGCATTTGACTAGTTCCCTTTCCGGCCAATAGATGGCTGCAACAGTCTACAAAACAAAAATAACTGAAAATTAATTTAATTCTGCCTAAAGATGGCTAAAAGTATTTAAAAAATGCATTGTTATCGTGTTCTGAGCTATTCTAAAAGTTTCAAATGTCTAGCTAGTCGGGAAGATAGTTAAAAATAGATTGCAAGATTTGCACTAGACAAACACACACACAAATAAACAAACAAGAAAGCGAGTTAATAAAAACACGGTAAAAAGTAATACGGTAAAAACCTCGTTTATCCGGACTAACTAGGACCATAGGCAATGCGGCCAATCGAAAATCCGGATAATCCGTATAATATGGGTAATAAACAAAACAAAATCCTTAACTAAGCAGACTAACCGTTTATTACGGTAAAAAACTATATTTTGTAAGAAAATTAAATAGTATTGTTTACAAGACATTATAAAATATAATAATTACAAGATAAAAAGAACTTTTTATATACCATGTTTTTACATTTTCTGTTGAATCATATAAACTTGACAATTCTATGTATTAATAAATACTTTTTTAAAATTTTTTTGATGAATTATCCCATCAACTTGAAAGAAAATGATCAAATGCGTAATCAATTGCGTTTAACTGTTCGTTCCCGTCCCGGCCGATAGATGGCTGCACCATTTTACAAAGCAAAATTAACTGAAAATGAATTCATTGCTGCTTACAGATGGCTAAAAGTATTAAAATAATGCATTGTCATCGTGTTCTGAGCTATTCTAAAAGTTTCAAATGTCTAGCTAGTCGGGAAGTTAGTTAAAAATCGATTGCCAGATTTGTACTGGACAAACACACACACAAACAAACAAACAAACAAAGAAGAAAGCGAGTTAATAAAAACATGGTAAAAATAACTTTTCACATCATTTCTTAACAAAGAGTTGGTATGTCTAGTAAAGCTTACTTAAACTCGACAAAATGGCATTCTATTACCATAATTTACTGTACTATTTCTGCAGGAATTGTACATTAAATCAAACCAAAAAGCGAATATTTGGCGTACTTTTAGTTATGTTCTTTCTATCATAGTTAAACATTATTATCTCATGTGAACATTAAATAAAAATGTTTATTAATCTCAACCAGATTATCCTAAGATCCGGATCAACGAGAGCCGGATAAACGAAGTTTTAATGTATAGTAATGCCTTGGCGGCGTTTACAAGAGGAAGAAATTAAAAACAAATAACACAGCAATGCCTTAAGGCTGCCATGTACTAACCCCATTGGATTAGCTCACCTCAATGTTAACCTATGGAGAAAATTTGTCCACGGATTACCGACTTGGATTCAAAGATTTTAAAAAAAAAAAATTGTACTCCGTCATAGAGAAAGAAATTTTACATTTGTGTACATTTTTCTTTTTTTTTAAATGCAAATAATATTTTAAAATTTAAAATATTCGGGCGAAAATCTGGTATAGTGTGTTTTAAACGCTCATAAATTCCTTCCGTGGACGAAATTTATAAAATGAATCCTGTAGCGCTTTGCAGAAAAGTTCAGGCTATCTGACAATACCAATTTTATTTGATTATCAGCATTTATGTACCTGTAAATAGTTGATAAAAATATATTTGAAATAAAAAATTTGAGGGGCAGCGCTTAACCCCCCTATAGAGAGAGAGCCATTACAATCCCTCAAAATGTCAATCCTAAGGGGGGGGGGTGGAATTCTCGAACTGTCAACTGCACTCCTCCCACCACAAGAGTCTGCAAGAAGAGGAAAAGGAAAATAAGATTTTTTTTTCTTAGCACATAGCAGCCTTAAAGACGTTAATTAGAGGATAGGCAACACAAAACAAGTCATATTGAAATGCCTTGGCGATGTTTCAGATATAGAAAAAAAAATTAAATTTCTTGGTACCTCTTTAAAATCTCGAACGGAATTTTTTTTTTCTAAGTCATTTGCTGTCCACACTAGATACCAGGCATATAACTTTATGTAAAATGAGTAATCCCTTTACTTTACATACGAGTCAGAAAGAAATATCTTCCATTTAGCCATTCGCCATTTAGCCATTGTGATATCTTCCATTTAGCCATTCGATAAAACAAACTTTTAGGATTAAGGTCGCCTTTCCACTGATGAAGCGTTCGACCACACAAATATCACTCCATTTTTCGCTGGCAGCCACACTCCTGTCCAGTGTCCATAACTTATATTTATCAAGCTTCATGATGTTGCGGGGAGCTGAAAATAACAAACGATCCTCTTTTCCATACAACGCACCTCCCCCAGCTGTAACATTGACATTACCGCGATTCTTGATGGGAAAACCTCCGCAAAAACATGTCCCATGCTATAAATACTTATTCAGTCACGAACAAACAAAAAAAATCACACAGTAATTTAGGACATATTGGCGAACGATTATGCAAAATCGCCAACCGAAACGCCCGCCAAGAACGTTTCGGGCAACCCCTTAATGTGGGAAAGAACTGACGGGTGTTTTCCACCGCGGGGAAATCTACAGAAGAGAATTAATTGAGTAATCGATAGAAATACTTGAGGCTAAAGTCTATTTGGTAATTTATTTACAAGCACGGAGGAGCCAAAAAGATAAAACTAAAACAACGGGACGGGAAGTGAAGTGAAGAAAAGCCCTGCGTCAGGAATATGGTATAGATCGGCAGTTAAAAGTCCCGCCCGCCTGAAATTTCAATTTCAACGTTTGGAAAAAAAAAAAAAGTGAGGCATCAGATGTTATGCCTCTAATTTGGGGCTTTCTACCGTAAGATCGGTTCTGGAGGTGCAGGGTTCGGTTTATTTTATGCTAATTTTATCGGAAGAACTAGTTTAATTATGCACCGCTGAAAAGCAATAAAATGGTGGATAGTTTTTCGGTGAAATGAATTATTCTTGATATCTCTCCCTGCAAAGCAACGCTTTGCTTGTGTTTTGTAAAATTCTTTTTTCAGCGAGGCACAATTCTTTCTCAGAAGGTTCAAACAAACAAGTTGTAAATATTAACATGGTAATTTTAACAATATCGGGAATTTTTCTAATCTATTCGTATCTGGCTACGTTGATCTGGCTACGTTCCTGAAAATCAAACAATTAACCGTCAATTTTCCTTACGGGGTGGGATAACATGTATCCCAAGAATACTGGCCTAAGAATGAATGAATATATATAAATATATATATATATATATATATATATATATATATATATATATACTAGCATTATTGCCCGGCGTCGCCCGGTTAGATATATAGATATAAAATGTTTCATGCATTCCATCAAAAAATACTGGGCTGCACCCCCCGCAAAATAAACACTTCGCCCCCCCCCCCCGTCACCCCAGACCAACTCTCAAACCACCCCTCAGAACAAACCTCTTTTCCCCCGCGTATCGAATTAGACTGGTTGTGGTCAAGGGGCTGTATCCATATTTAAGAGGTGAGCATAGGGGCACAAATATTATTAAAAAATTAATTGAGCCCAAAATTTCTTTTTTCCTGATTTAAGTTTCTCGGGTCCTAAACATTAACTGTGCCGAATTTGGTCCCGGTGGGTGGAACAGTCTATGATTCTATAGCGGACAAACAAACAGACAAGCTCTTTTATATATATATATATATATATATATATATATATAACTTCCAAAGAAGGTATGGAATTCCCCATTCTAAAGAGGGAATCGGAAAAATGGACCCCGTAATTTAAAGGTTAATCAGTATTTTTACAAGGAGGTGCTTTTTCGATCAGGAAACAGACTAAGGCGAGTTAGGAAGGAACTGTTTGAATTCAGTACGGTGATAAATCACACATAATTTTCTCCCGACTTATCGTCAGTTGATTTTTACCATGCTTTTATTAACTTGCTTTCTTGTGTGTTTGTGTGTGTGTTTGTCCCGTACAAATCTCGCAGTCGATTTTTAACTAACTTCCCGACTAGCTAGACATTTGAAACTTTTAGAATAGCTCAGAACACGATGACAATGCATTCTTTTGATAATTTTAGCCATCTTTAAGCAGGATTGAATTCATTTTCAGTTAATTTTGTTTCGTGGAATGGCGCAGCCATCTATCGGCCGGGACGGGAACGAAAAGTTAAATGCAACTTCCAATTAACTTGATGGGATAATTCATCAAAAAAATTTTAAGAAAGTATTAATACATAGAATTGTCAAGTTTATATGATTCAACAGAAAATTTAAAAACATGGTATATAAAAAGTTCTTTTTATCTTGTAATTATTTTATACATGTAATATTGGGCGATATCCCTTAGTTTTAAAATTATTCTTTATTACTTCGATGACAACGCATTTTTTAAATACTTTTAGCCATCTTTAAGCAGAGTTAAATTAATTTTCAGTTATTTTCAGTTAATTTTGTTTTGTAGACTGGTGCAGCCATCTATTGGCCGGAAAGGGAACTAGTCAAACGCAACAAGTCAAACAAGTCAAATGCAAGTTAGCTTCCAATTAACTGCATTTTCTTTTACGTTGATGGGATAATTCATCGAAAAAATTTTAAAAAAACATTTATTAATACACAGAATTGTCAAGTTTATATGATTCAACAGAAAATTTAAAAACATGGTATATAAAAAGTCTTTATCTTGTAATTATTTTTTCCTTTTTCCAAAGCTTAAGATGGTCATGAAAGAACAGAGATTTGAAAACGTCTCGGATATTAAATCAAATGTTACGTACATTTTGCGAACGGTTAATTCCAACGCCTATAAACAGCGTTTCGATGACTTGAAGAAACGTTGGAAAAATTGAATAGACTCCTTTGGCGATTATTTTGAAGGAGATAAATTTATTTGAAGGTGAATAATATTTTTCTTATTTATAAAAAAATATCCGGTTACTTTATGGGCGCACCTTGTGTGTGTATATATACAGGTGATTATCAAAATAATGGAAACACCAAGAAACATCATGAAAACCTTTATTAAGACAGCGCAGGATCACCTTTGTCATGTAATACCACCTGATTCACCTTGGAATTGGATTATACAAGTCATGAATAGTGGTTAATAATATATTATACCAATCTTCAGGAAAAAATCATGAAAGTTCCTGTAGATATGCTGTGGTGGATATCGATACCTAGCTCTATCCGCTTATACAGATCACGGTGGTTGGATGATATATAGTCGGGGGGATTGTACAGGGCAAGATAATATATTTGATTTCTCTTTCATGCTCTTCAAACCAATACTTGATAGATTTAGCTGTATGTATAGGGGGATTATCATCCTGGAGAACGCAAGCTCCTGCAAGAAACAATGTTTGCAATATAGGATGGACTAGTGAGCTAAAATTTTGACATAGTGCTTCCCATTCAATCTCCCTTTAAGGGTTACAATAGGGCCTGAAGAAAACCATGAGATGCCATCCTAAACCCTGATAGATCTACCTCTATGATTGACAGTTGAGATGAGACAGCCAGAATCTTACGTTTGTGTAGGTGTTCTCCAGACATACGCACGTCCTGTTGCGAGGAACAATGTGAACAATGATCCGTCGGACCAAATGCCGTTTTTCAACATATTAATCGACCAGGATTTACGCTCGTGGCACCATTGTGGACGATATTTTGTATTGGCAACTATTACAAGTGGTTTGGGAATAGCTAGTCTTCCGTAAATGCTTTGTTTGTGAAGTTCCCTTCTACCTCTAATGGTTGATATCGGAACATGCAGATGCAGATTGAGCTCTTCGGTCATTTTGGTTGCAGTTGTTTTCTTTCTTCATGTCACAATCCTCTTCAATACCTCGTCCGTCTCTTTCACTCAGCTCTCCCTTTCGTCCACTATTCTGTTTGGCAAAGGATGTTTTTCCGTACACTCTGTATGCTATCATGACTTTCGATACCATAGCTCGAAAAACACCCATTAGCCTGGGGGTTGCAGTAACACATACTGAATTTAAACGAGCTCAAACGATTTGCCCTTTTCGCAAGGTCTACAAGCTTGGACATTTTACGCTGTTCCCCCCAAAGCACAATGCCCTTAGCTTC
Organism: Dolomedes plantarius; assembly: GCA_907164885.2. Taxonomy (NCBI): domain Eukaryota; kingdom Metazoa; phylum Arthropoda; class Arachnida; order Araneae; family Dolomedidae; genus Dolomedes; species Dolomedes plantarius. The sequence goes on along the minus strand of OU015499.1, from coordinate 92,097,572 downwards.
ATTACTGCTACCTGACAGTAGAATAATACATACACTATATTATATAAAAAAAAATACCGGTGGACAGACTTGTTTTTTAGGGAATACGAAGCACATTCATAAACACCACTAAAATTGATAGGTGTTTCCATTATTTTGATAACCACCCGTGTATATATATATATATATATATATCTATATATATAAAACAGTTCCGTAACTGACTGACTGACATACAACGCACAGACCAAACCGCTGGAACTAAAGGGCTGACATTTTGCATGGCGATTCTTCTTATGGTGTAGGGGTGCACTAAGAAAGATTTTTCAAAAATTCTTCGAAGATTTTTGAAAAATTATATTTTTAAGCTGTTTTTTGTAACTTTTTTTAAGTTTGCATTTAAAATAATAATTTGAGGGTTATAAAATTTATATCACGAGAAAGATCATAAAAACTCCTTTAAAATGAGATGTTTTTGGAATCTTTACCTCGATTTTCTGATTTTTGGTGAATTTTTAAATATTAATTTTTAAAATTTAATTTATTAAATGCTGATCATGTGATTAATTTTTCTGGTACTTTAAATAAATTTATCGTCACGTGCCTAACAACTAAATAGACAAAAAAAATTATTTCTAATGCAGCAGATGATCGGATATTATTAAAAAAAAATATCCCTTACGATTTTTTTATAAATATATATATATATATATATTTTACATCAATTGTATGCATTGATCGTCGTATATATTTGAAATATATATATATATATATATATTTTATATATTAATTGCATACATTGACCGTTGTATTTTAATTTGAATGTACTCCGTAGCGAAGTGCGGGTTTTCAGCTAGTATATATACAGTGATTTCCGCTTATAAGAATCACGTTTGTTATTACTGTTTTTGATTCTTATAAGCGGTTGAATCTTATAACCGAAATTTAGGTTTTTGGACAGGCACACACACACCCATATATACATATATTAGATAATTTACCATAAAATACTCTTAAATTTACGTTAATTATCTTTTATTAAAATTTTTTTATAATTTTAAAAATGCAACCCAATTTCTAGAGCTATAAGTAGATACACATGATTATAGTAAGAGAAGAAAAAAATCCAATATTTCTTACAACATGCCTACTTAACAGTTTTAACATTTCAATTACAGGAAGGGAGCAAGAAAAAGTTTTCTATGGTAGTTTGACGTAATGAAGTTTTCAGGAGGCTGTTTATACCTCTTTCAATACCAATAGTCTCAGACCAAGAGTCACCTTATAGCTTACGTTTCACGATTTGATAACGGGCTGAATCTACTAATGTCACGTTTGCCTAAGTGATAGTGGACACTTACCGAAGATTTATGTGTTTCAGGGTCCAGGAAGCCGCAACCAGGAGGTGGGAAAAAAGAGTCCCTATTTTTGTTTGCCAGTTGAGAAAAGTGAAATCGGACCCGGATGAGTAAAGATGGCCCTGGGTGAAGCTAATAGGACAGTGTTGTGCTAAAGCGTTTAAGGGGAAACTATTATGTTATGTCTAACAAAAAAAGGGATGAATTTTACGACTATATTCCATCCCATCTTATCAATCTTTCTTTAATAAAAAAAAGAAAAAAAAAGAAAGAACTTCGTGCCTTTTGAGGGTTTAAGTGGCTTTTTTGGAAAAATGAAAGGAAAGCGAAGAGTGTAAACTGATTCTTAAAACCGGTGGATTGATTCTTTAAAGCGAAAATTTTAACATGGAAATAATTCATTTGTTTTTGTTTTCGCGATATTGATTCTTATAACCACTGATCACTATAAGCGGTGGTTACTGTATATTCATATACTGCTCTGTTTATCTGTACGAAAATAACAAATCTTCCCCCCAATATTACGCCTAAAACTCCCTGTTTTAGAAAATGAAAGGAATTAATTTCATGTGTTCACAAAAAGTCTGTTTCACCTTATTTGTCTCATCCATACTTATGGCGTCTGGTCTTTTTTCCCCACACGTGCATATGCCTCTCCTTATGAAAGGAGCTAATTTGTCACATGTGAACATAAAATGTACCTGTTCCCCGATTAAAAAAAGAGAGAGAAAGAGAACTATTTGTCTCACAGGCATATACAACCTGCTCTATTATTACACAGGAGTTTCTAGCTTCTAACATGCATAATTATTAACGGAAATTGGATTTCACTTGACAGAAACTTATTTCTGGAAACTTACACCAACTGCGGTCGCATCCCTATAAATAGAATCCAATTAGTCACAGGTATGCACACATATGTCTTTCGCCCTTTTTTTTTCCCAGTGCAGATGAGGAAACGTTTCTACTATTTTGTAGGTCAGCTCCATTTGTTAACATAATTGGTCACTAAAAACCAAAGATCGATTTCAGGATGCTGTCGCAATACTCCGATATATTTCGGACTGGGGGTGCTCAGATCCAATCCCGCCGAACGCCGCTTAAGCTAGATAGCTTGGACGGGTAGGGGCACGTTAAATTCGTTGACTGAAAAGTTCTATGAAGTCAGAGAGGATGGGAGAAGGTACGAACCCCATAGATATTGCCCCTAGGGGTGCTCGGTCAAAACCGAGGTCACACCGGGTTGTGTTGGTTCACCTATACCAGTGATTCCCAACCGGTAAGCAGGGGAGCCCTGGTTTTTTTTTTTTTTTTTTTTTTTTTTTTGGGGGGGGGGGGCAGATAAACAAAAAAATGTTAGTAGGGCCCTCTAAAAATAAATATTAACCTTTAGCTTACAGGGCCATTTTCCCGATTCCTTCTTTAGAACGGGAAATTTCACACCCCCTTTGTAAGAACGGCCATTAAGGGAATTAGGTATATGTATATATACATATTCATTCATTCTTGGGCGCGTATTCTTGGGATACATGCTATCCCACCCCATAAGGAAAAGGTTAAGTCGATATCAAACATTTGCTCTCTAAGCACCAATCGTAAGTCTCACATTAATAAAAAACTTTTCATAGCGATTTACATTGTAGTTCTCTAGTGTAACCCTACACTGAATCTCATGGCTATTTTTGAAACTGTTTTGATATATTCTATTCTGATGCTTATTACTTATATCTGTCAATAAATAAATCAATTCAGCCATGGAGTAAGTATTTATTTAAATTCAAATTTGACATGTTCCTGATTTAAATTCCGCTCTGATTCAATATTTAAAAAAATTAAAAAAAACTAAATTTCTAACAAGGGTGCCTCGAGTATCTAATATCATTCCCAAGGGTAACGTAAAAAGGTTGGGAATCGCAGGTTTAAGTTATAACAGTTTATTTATTTACTTTTTACAACAGGAGGTAAGACGTAAAGAAATAAAGAATCAATCTACCAAAATATTGAAAAAAACTAAATTTCTAACAATTGTGCCCTGGGTATCTAATCTCATTCCCTATTGTTCCGCAAACGAAATTAGGTTGGGAATCCCTGGATTATGTTATAACAGATTATTTATTTACTTTCTATAACAGGAGGTAAGACATAAAGAAATAACGAATCAATCTACCAAAATATTGACAAACAAAAAAAAAATTCTATCAATGGTGCCCCTGAGTATCTAATCTCATTCCCAATTGTTCCTCAAACGTAAAAAGGTTGGAAATCCCTGGTTTATGTTATAACAGATTATTTATTTACTTTTTACAACAGGAAGTAAGACGTAAAGAAATAAAGAATCAATCTACCAAGACTTTAAAAAGGCACTTTTCTTAAGCAATCGAACAGTTCGGATCAAAAGCTTAGGAATCCCTTCATCGAAAGCAACAAACGATTCTCGTGGATTATGTGCAAAATGTCTTCATTGACAAACGGCACGTATCGGCAAACAACATTTAATTCGTACTAGTTAAAGGAATAACCATTTATTAATCCGGTGCAGATGAAAATAAACAGCAAACACACACACACACACGTCTCTCTCTCTGTTTCCGGAAATCTCAATTACAAAGAACGCATGCGAAAAGTTCTCGTTCCATCGCGAATTCGCGCAAGGGTCTGGTCAGAATTATTAATGACAAAAACTTTCGGCAAACAATGTCGCGAAATTTGACTAATGAGAGAATAACCAACGTGTATTAGTCGGCGGTAAAAATGAAAGATACGGAACGTTACTGTGTACACACGCATACGATTCACGGGACGAAATCTGCATATTAAAAATAGCACAAGCATTGGGAGTGCTTTACGAAATCGATATTATATACACTCGTTTGGAAAAGGAGATTTGATTATATGTTACTATTCACGCTTTGAGTCAACACGCGTCCGAAAATTGATACGTAAACTTTATCTAATAGCGTCGATTTCTGCCGATTTTAATATGTAGTTACGACTTTAATATCGAGATAATTTAATCCGCAATTATACGATAAAATAGCCTGCATTATCTCTCAACAGAAGAAAAGTATACATAGGAAAATTCAAACAACCTATTGGAATAAATCCAACTATTCTTAACCTCCCTCCCCTGAAATAACGATGCTTTAAATTGAATTGAAATAATGTATTTGATACAATTGATCCCATTGTTACTGACTTTTGGAATAAACAGGTAATATATATATATATATATATATATATATATATATATATATATATATATATATATATGTCGGACTTGACTCTCCCGCCCGATCTATTAACGTAATTTCGACCTCTTTTGAATCATAATGCAGTGTCTGCGAACCGGTGGCGTGGACATTCATGATTATTAAATCCATCAAACAGCAAGATGTCAACACAAAAGCCATAAAACATTCCAATTGATATCCGAATATTATTTATTTACTTCTGCTGCCCAAAATAAAACTGCTTCCCAACCCTCCCCAAAAATACGTACCGCCAAGCGGCACGTCCTATCGTTTCCTATCCCTCCATGACCCTAAATTAAATCCTTTGTTCCCAATCTTTTAACCAACGCGCACCGACGCTCATTGATTATCCATGTCGTCATATTGTACATGTTCTTTTAGCTGACCTAAACACTTTCTTTCTTCGCGCCAACTTCAAGGCTACGTCTACCTAAAATTCTCCATGTGGTTATTCGAAGATTGAATCAAGCCGACCCATTAGTTCTATTTTCACTGCAATGCATTACGCCGCTTAATTTGAACTCCCAGACTTTAATTGCTAAATCCTATACTTTATAACAAAAATCCCATTTTAAGGTCGCGCTCAGAGAAAGGGGGCTGAATTCACGACACTCCTTGCGCCGACTACCACTGACCTCTGTACACCGACAAGCCCGTTTGCAGTGGTGTCGGGCGCATTCGACGTCTAATGTCACTGACTGGAGTAGAACTGTCTTCAGTGATGAGTTCCACTTCGAACTGAGCCCCGAAGACCTGCGAATACGTGTCTGGAGACGCCCCGGACAGCTGTGGGATACCAACCTGACTGTCTTCCGCCATACGGGCCGACAACCAGGAGTGATGGTCTGGGGTGCCATTGAATTTCATAGCAGGACCCCTTTGGTTGCCATCCGCGGCACCCTTACAGCACAGCGGCACGTCGACGATGTTCTATGCCCCGTTGTGTTGCCCTTCACATCACGCCATCCTGGGCTTACATTTAAGAAAGATAATGCCAGCCCGCACACGGCGAAAGATTCTACTGCTTGCCCAAAGCTACCTGGGCCAGCAAGGTCGCCGGATCTCTCCCCCATTGAGCACGTTTGGAGCATTATGGGCGGGTCCCTCCAACCAGCTCGGGATTTTGACGATCTAATGCGCCAATTGGGCAGAATTTGGCACGGTATCCCGCAGGAGGACATCCCTCACCTCTATCAATCAATGCGAAGCAGAAAAACTACTTGCATGAGGGCCAAAGGTGGACCAACGCCTTATTGACTTTTTCAATCTGTGAAGCTCTTGAATAAATCACCCAATTTTTCTCAAATTGTAATCATTTTGATTTTCTGTACTTGTACATCACATCTACCGGTTTTCGTCCCATTCGGATAACTCCTTCTTGGTGCGTCTTTTTTTTTTGTGTGTATGTCTAAATACACATATACACGGAGACACATACACACTCGTACAATTTCATCAACGTAACAGATGCCATCTTTTTTAAAAGCAAATCCTCAAGGGATGGGTGAGGTCTTTTTTTCTTTTCGCACTAGGGGCTTCACCCCTAGGCTAGCTCCTCTGTTATGGCTAATAGCGACATACATAGGGGTGATTCTCGGGCAATGTAACAGCTTCCGTCCATTTACTGTTTTCACCCTTAATGCGAAGGGCGTTTCATCACTGTTGAATTATCAGCTTTAAAATTCAATTAAAAATTGAAAATTTAAGATATAGATTTGAAATGAGGTTTATATGAATAAGAAAGCTTTCAGCTTCCAGATGATGTAAATGTTTTCTTTGTAAGATTAAAAACTCGAGGAGCATCGATATTACATCCACATAGGGGACGATATTTCTTGAAAAACTGCGTTTCATTTTTTGATGAAAATATTAGTCTGTTTTAAAATATTTTAAAACAAAATGAGGTCGAGTTTGAAATAGAAATGTCTGTAGCCTTAGACTGTAAAAAGATCAAAATTCTACGATCATTTTTTGGCGAGTTATCGTAATCTGAAGATGAAACAGTCAATATTTCTTGAAAAACTGTGTTTAATTTTTTGATGAAAATATTAGTCTGTTTTAAAATATTTTTAAACAAATGAGGTCGAGTTTGAAATAGAAATGTCTGTAGCCTTAGACTGTAAAAAGATCAAAATTCTACGATCATTTTTTGGCGAGTTATCGTAACCTGAAGATGAAAAAGTCAATATTTTCCCACAAAACATAAAATAAAAAAAATAAATAATTTAAAGTCCGACGAAGATCAGACATGTCTTACTTTGTTCCCCCCATTTTTCTGCATCTATTGGTATCGCTCTCGACCCCATACCCCCAGTGGTTTCGGAGAAGATAGCGTGACAAGCTTTTGACAGCGGCAGCGACTTTTTTCAATTCCTACTATTAGTTCACACTCTCTCTATATATATCTTGTTCAAATTTTCAATCGTTAATAAAAGTACTTTTTATTCATCCACTCAAGTTCAAATACATTTTTTTAAACTTGTAGTGGATGACACTTGATGGTAATACAGTTTTTTCAAATATTAATTCATTAATTAAATTTAATTAATCAATTTTAGTTTTTGACGTAGAGCGTCTCTTACTCTTGAATAGTAATTTCCCTCTTGTTACTGTGTAAACGGTAGCACTGCGGTATCGCGGGCTTCTCACGTCCTGTAGGTTGCGAGATTGAATCCCCAACCTGACAAACTTTTTCTCTCTCTTTCCCTCCCTCCTAATCTCGCACAGTAGGCAAGGTTCTGGCAGGCAATCCTTTTTTTCAATTCCTACTATTAGTTCACACTCAAATTTTTCTTTGTTGACCTAAGTAGGAATTGACTTTAAATTTTTTTTTTATATATTACTTAGAATAGAGAGACTATCGCACGGTTTATCATCAACAGCACAGTAGCGCGTCTCGCAACTTTTTACTCGCCAGAGAAACGATAACCAGCCAACCACGGGCGCATTCCAGCCAAGCCCCTGACAACGATGCATATCTCTAAGATGGAGTGTCGCTTTCCCTCAGGGTCCCGTAATCTGGGAGGCAGGCTGCTTAATTAAGTAATCGATATAAGCAAAGAACTCTCTCTCTCCGACTCTCTCTGTGAGAGACGTTTTATGATCGGCGGCGCGGTATTGAAAAGCAACTTTTCGCGCTTGCTATCAGCCTCGGCGCATATAAAACTACCACCCTGCCAACTTTTGAAAAAAAAAAAAAAAGGGGAAGAAAGAAAACGAACAATGCTAATCAGCGAAGGAGTTTCGCTTAATTTTTTGGGATGAAGAGTTTTATTCTTTGGCGATTTTTTTCTGTTTTTTTTTTTCCCTTTCCCGTTTGGGTTAGATGACAAGAGATCCATTTCGTGTATTAGACGATGAACAGCTGTGGCAGAATATTCCGTTAAGAGAACATTTTGCGCGGATATGCGAAATTTATCGCTCGTGTCGTTTTCTTGAGAGACAAATAACAGTAAAAGGGTAAATTATCTATTTGCGTTGGATAAGAAAATCTCGAAAGCTTAAGATTTCGTTATTACGGAGCTCATGGCAGTAAATTTAACATTTATTTTATTATGGAAAAAAAGAACAATTTTATACGACTAAAAATGTTTTTTTTAAATGCATAAGCAAGTAAAAGATGAAATTTAAGTATGCATTCAAATTTCTTCCTTTATAACGGGTGATGCAAAAGTCACCACTTTAAAAAAAATTACTTTTTACCATGTTTTCATTAACTCGCTTTCTTGTTTGTTTGTTTGTGAGTGTGTGTGTTTGTCCGGTACAAATCTTGCAATCGATTTTTAACTAACTTCCCGACTAGCTAGACATTTGAAACTTGTAGAGTAGCTTAGAACACGATGACAATGCATTATTTTAATACTTTTAGCCACCTTTAAGCAGATTTGAATTATTTTTCAGTTAGTTTTGTTTTGTAGACTGGTGCAGCCATCTATCGGCCGGGACGGGAACAAAAAGTTAAACGCAAGTTAACTTCCAAATAACTTCATTTTCTTTCAAGTTGATGGGATAATTCATCAAAAAATTTTAAAAAGTATTTATTAATACGAAACCCGATGGCGTAGTGGTTAAAAGCGTCAAGCTGCCATCCTACAGGTCCAGGGTTCAACCCTGTGACTGGGCAAGGTCGACTCAGCCTTTCATCCCTTCAGTGGGTCGATAAAATGAGGACCAAGCATGCTTGGGAACTAAACTCTGGGGGTCCCACGTCAGGTTGACCACCTGACTGAGACATATGCTGTATGGCACCCAAAGCCCACGGTTACGAAAGCGGAGATGGGTACCGCCGGCCCTGGTCCACATCGGACTGTTGCGCCATGAGTTTAAGTTTTTTAAGTTTATTTATTAATACACAGAATTGTCAAGTTTATATGATTCAACGGAAAATTTAAAAACATGGTATATAAAAAGTTCTTTTTTTATCTTGATATTATTTATTATTATTATATTTTATTTGTTTCTTTCAGAGATAATTTAATAAATATTTAACAGATTTACTATGGCGAATAACATGTTCTGTTCCGTTCTGCCCTCCTCCTCACATTCCCTTAGCTAAGCGATGAACGTTTCTTAATGTTCTCCATTCCTTAAAATTTTAGTTTTGTTTAATTAATCATTTACTTCGACTCAAATTTATGGAAAATTCATTTTAGTGTTTTATCTTTATGTCTTGAAATGCATTTTTGAGTGATCAATAAGATTTTTGATTTAAAAGTAAATTTGAGAACTCTTTACAGGGAAAGCACGAAGACGTGATAGTTATGTTAAATGAACACATAGTTATGTTAAATGATAGTTATGTTAAATGTTACGGAAGTAAACACTTAGAGAACGAGATAAATAGTACAGTAAAACCTCGTTTATCCGGATCTCCGTATAATCCGGATCTCCGTATAATCCGGATCGGATTTGTGCACCTGTTTATTTAATGTTAACATTAGATAATTTTTAACCACGATAGCAATAACGTAACTACAAGTGCGCCAAATATACTCCTCACTTCGTGGACCACTTCTTTGGTTCTCCCAAACAACCGTTTAAGAACCACTGTTGCAAAGGGATGAGGGAAGTGTCAGGAGCCCACACACGTGGTGGTGCTGGGGCTTGTTTTAAGTGGAAAAAGCATACCATATGTGCCGTTCGCGGTGCGTTCAATTTAAGGTAATTACAGCTATGTCAGAAGCTCGCACACATGACCCAATTTCAAATGGAAAAAGCCTTTCTATATGCGTTGTTAGCCAGGAATTCAATTTAAGATACTAATTACGGCAACTTCCGGGGGACCAGATACGCCGACATACGGGTTGAACGGAGGCCGCGGGCTGTTTCCCACGCAGTGACGGAGTCCTCTATAATGTTCTGGAAGTTTCTGAAAGAAGGGATATAAGCGGGAAAAAAGGAGAGAGGAGGGGAGAAAACTACGGGACGCGCTTCCCGTCTCTATGTGGGACTTTAGATTCTCTCTCTCACTGATTTTCGATTGCTGACTGTTCTGTTTGAGGATTGATAATGATCAATTAATAATGGAAATGTTGTATCATAGATGCTGTATATATATATATATATATATATATATATATATATATATATATATATATATATATATATATATATATATATATATATACAGATGGAGTACAAAATAATACGAACACCTGTGAAAAAGTATTACGTATTTCACACCTGCAGTACAGCCGCGCCACCTGGAACAGAAGTCTGCCACTTAGTGAGCGTGAAGAGGAAGGTATCAGTCTCTCAACAGCAGTCACCTACGTTGCATGCTTCTATCGAACTGTCTGTGATAAGTTGAAATGTCAGACCTGTCAGAGTTCCAAAGAGGAATGATAGTTGGAGCGCGTTTAAGTGGAGCATCGGTTACGGAAACAGCAAACCTTTTGGGGTTTGCAAGGAGTACGGTATCAGCCGTTATGACAGCGTACACGAATGAGGGTAAGACGATGTTTTCAAAGAACAACAGTGGCCGAAAGTCCAAGCTTGCTGATAGGGATAGACGGGTCTTGAAGCGCATAGTAGCCCGAAAGCACAAGCAATCGTTATCCGAGTTAACATCCGAAATGAACAGTCATCTCCAGGACCCAGTTTCAACAAAAAACGGTCAAAAGAGAACTTCATGCTGCGAACATTTATGGCAGAGTGGCAATTCGTAAGCCCTTGGTGACAGCAACTTATGCTTTCAAGCGACGCCAATGGTGCAGAGATCACGAAGGCTGGTCCCCACAGCAGTGGCAACAGGTAATATGGTCAGATGAATCGTCATTCAACCTATTTCAGACGACCGGACGCGTTTATGTCTGGAGAACGCCCAAAGAAGCGTTTCATCCTGAATGCCTCTTGCCGACTGTGAAGCATGGGGGTGGCTCCATTATGGTATGGGGTGCGATATCTTGGCGCGGTCTTGGACCACTTGTTATTCTGCATGGGAGGATCAAATCCAATCACTATCTAAGCGTTCTAGGAGATCATGTCCCTCCTTTTGTCCAGACTGTATTCCCTGGAGAGCGACAGCATTTTCAAGATGACAACACCCCTATCCACTTTGCTAGGTGTTTTCAAGAATGGTTCGAAGAGCATGACGATGCAGTTGAACATCTCGCCTGGCCCCCTCAGTCTCCGGACTTGAATATTATTGAACATTTATGGCAATATTTGGAGTCCAAACTTCGTTCCCGATTTCCACCTCCATCCAGACTTTCGGAATTAGAGACCGCTCTGCAGGAGGAATGGCTTAATATTCCTTTAAATATTGTCCATGACCTTTATGCATCTATCCCACGTCGCATTAAATCTGTACTTCAGTCAAAGGGTGGTCCAACCCCCTATTAATAAAGATTTTCCATTATTTCACAGGTGTTCGTATTATTTTGTCCACCATCTGTATATATATAAATACATATATGAATGAATAAACCAGATATATGTATGAATGTAAGGAAAGAGTGGTTTATGGGTCCATGGAAACGATAAACGAGCTACCTAACGTCAAGGTCACGACAGGAAGGTAGATCAAAAAGAGAGTAGTCATCGCGCATGATTGAGTGTTTGTTCCTTTCTCAATGGTAGAGAAAAGAATCTTCCGCTTCCATGAGCAGTAACCCTTCGAAAAAGAAATCATTCGTAGTGTTGCGCGTGTTTTTGTGGTCTGACAGGGGCTTAACGGACCATACGTGAGGTCATCACTGACCGCACGCTCTAGAACTAAAGACAAGTAAAGGAAAAGAGCAGCAAGAGTGACGCACCTGTAGCAGCAGCCTCTCGTCTGCAAGCACGGCAGCCCTGCTCCAGTCGAGGACGTCAGCGAAGGGCAGCTCCCAGCCGTTGCTAAGCAGGACGGGCACGCAGCCGGCCTGGAGGGACTCCAGGAAGCGGAACGACCCCAGCCGACGACCCCGGGGCACCAGGCAGAACGTAGAGTTCGACAGCAACACCTGGTAGTCGAACCTGAAACATAAAATACTGTCACACATCTACACGAATCATATACAGTTAGCCCGTCTGCACACGGAGCAACCCAAAAGAAACTGATAACTGACTCAAATCACAAACCAGTCCGTGATGAGTCGTAACCTATGTAATTGAATGGTGCCACGCACACGGCGCAACTGGTTACAAACCCGTCCCGGGACGGGTTTGTAACAACAGAGTATCGCAGGCGGGGTCGGGGGGTACTTGCATGCATGAATGTGGATGTACCATAAGGTTTGAATGTTCTAAGCAGTTTCTATTTATAGTTACACCCTTTCCAATGCATGTCTGATTTTCTGACCCATGTATTCCTTTCCATTCATTGGTAGTCGTGATTTAACGGTGGTAAACCAACGATTATACTGGATTGCTATACGACAAAAGAAGTTGATGTACTCGATAAAATGTACAGCTATTACACGGTATCCCGCATATCACGAAGATGGACTATCTCGTGGTTTTTTAGGATTTTGGACATAATAGGAATCCATTCGCAAGTTGTCCTTAGATCCAATAAACCGGACAGTTTTGAAATAAGGCGATTGTATCTGCATTCTTTGGCCTTTAATTATAAATATCTCAATATTATCAACATTTTTTATCTTGTCATAAAACGCAGAATTATTATTTTCAATCTGAAAAAAAAAAAGTTTATTACAAAAAGAATAATCAAGGTTAAAGAGACGTTGCACTTTGTGCCACGCGCGCCTGCTGGCGTTCCAAAAATTGATGCGCCCGCTGAAGGGTTAAAAACTGAGGGAATCACGCTGTCATCAAGATTGCCCCCTGATTCTTATCAGCCGAGGTATTACACTCTCATCAGGATTGACTCCGATTCTCAACAACCGAGGGATTACGCTCTCATCAGGATTGCCTCTGAATCTCAACAACTGAGGGATTACGCTCTCATCAGGATTGCCTCTGATTCTTAACAACCGAGGGATTACGCTCTCATCAGGATTGCCTCTGATTCTTAACAACCGAGGGATTACGCTCTCATCAGGATTGCCTCCGATTCTCAACAACCGAGGGATTACGCTCTCATCAGGATTGCATCTGATTCTTAACAACCGAGGGAATCACGCTCTCGTCAGGATTGCCTCTGATTCTTAACCGAGGGAATCCCGCTCTCATCAGGATTGCCTCTGATTCTCAACAACCAAGGGATTACGCGCTCACCAGGATTGCCTCTGATTCTCAACAACCGAGGAATTACGCTCTCATCAGGATTGCCTTTGATTCTTAACAACCGAGGGATTACGCTCTCATCAGGATTGCCTTCGATTCTTAACAACCGAGGGATCACTCTCGGTTAGCCTCTGAATATAGGCTCGGACTAATCTGCGCGTACTGGAGTTGCCCTTCGAAAACAAAACATCCGAACACTGTGGTGTTCGCACAGACACTCTGCTGACTTTCTCTCTCTCTTCTCTCTGAGGGTCAGTTCGCCTCTCTCCACTCCCAAGCTCAAACTCCCCATGGGGCGTAGAGGGCTTGGTCCGAGAAGATCACCACCCCTTCTCAGTAATGGTTCAAAAGATAGGATCTGGTGAAGTTACAACGTGCATTCTACGAAAATAGTAGAAGTTAACGGTGAGATGCTTTTACAGCAGTTTTGAAAGTTCATGCGAATTCATTCGTAGTTAGGATTCGTATTACAGTAGAACCTCGATATAATCGAATTCCTTGATAAATCGAAGTTTTTCCATTCCCTTTGAACCTGCCTAACACTATATATCGAACCTCGGTATATCGAAATCCTCGAAAATTCGAAGTTTTCTCGTTCCCTTGAGGTTCGATACATCGAGGTTCAACTGTATATCATACAATTAATTTATAATATTTTAAATAAATCAAGCCTACCAGTGGGTTCAGGCTGCTGTGTACTAACCCTATTGGATTCGCTCACCTCAATGTTAGCCTACGAAGAAAATGTGTCCAAGGGTTGCCGACTTCATATATTTATTTTTTTTTTTCCATTTAATTGTACTCCGTAAAAGAGAAAGAAATTTTACACTTTGGGGTATTTTCCGTTTTCTAAAAGGAAAAAAAAAAGAAAAAAGAAAGAAAATAATATTTTAAAATTTAAGCCATTCTGGGAAAAAAAAAAACCTGGTCTAGTGTGTTAAATTTTCATCAATTCCTTTGGCGGACGAAATTTATATAATTACAAGATGAAAAGAACTTTTTATATACCATGTTTTTAAATTTTCTGTTGAATCATATAAACTTGACAATTCTAGGTATTAATAAATACTTCTTAAAATTTTTTGATGAATTATCCCATCAACTTGAAAGAAAATGAAATTAATTGGAAGTTAACTTGCGTTTAACTTTTCGTTCCCGTTCCGGCCAATAGATGGCTGCACCAGTCTACAAAACGAAAATAAGTGAAAATGAATTTAATTCTGCTTCAAATGGCTAAAAGTATTAAAATAATGCATTGTCATCGTGTTCTGAGCTATTCTAAAAGTTTCAAATGTCTAGCTAGTCGGGAAGTTAGTTAAAAATTGATTGCAAGATATGTACGGCACAAACACACAAGAAATCGAGTTAATAAAAACATGGTAAAAATGAATCCTGTAGCAAGGTGCAGAAAAGTTCGGGCTGTGTCTGAAAATACCATTTTTATTGGCTTATCAGCATTTATGTAGTTGTAAATAGTAGACATTTTCTCCATAGGTTAACATTAAGGTGAAAAAATCCAATACGGTTAGTACACAGCAGCATTAATCTTCAGAGAACCGGTCCATATTCTGATGACAATCCTGCTGAAACCCCCTTACTGACAGACAAATGACACAAGGCGATTCCGAATCAAAATAAGAAAAAGAAGGTAAACAGAGCAATCCATATTGCACATCAAGGTGGAGAAACTAAAACTTGCACACCAAATAAAAATGCATAGGACGAAAACAGTCCGCCGAAAAAAGTTTTAGAGGAAAAAAAAAAACACCTCACTCTAATACCCACTTCCACTGCCTCTCAAAGCTTCAGAATAAAACTGTTCAATAGCAAAACGGCGAGGATCGAAAATTCCGATTCGTGCTCCACACAAAACAAATTCCGAAATTTCCGAACCACTATGTATTCCGAGCACGTAGCCGCCGAAAATCAGAACCCTGAATTGGCAAAGGCCAGTTTGAGGACTTCGCGCGTGTGACAAAATATTCTGAAAGGAATGACCAAATAGAGGTAGACACAGCACCTCATAAATAGCTATTTATATGTATAATAACGCCCTTTTTGACCGCTAGGTGGAGCAACGAAGGTGCATCTTTATTCTAGATGCAGCATCAGCAAATAAAAGTAGAGTAATTTTTTTCTTTCTAAAGAGTTTTATTGTCTTTGTCAGTCGACAGGAAAGTACCCACAAAGCAAAACTAAATTTTCTAAATTAAAATTAATCTAGTAACAGTTATGTTAACACAAAATGTTACAAAGCATTAAGAGGTACTTAATATTTGGTCAAGAATATGAAGTATTATCCCCCAACTCTCTCACTCTCTCTCTCTCTCTATATATATATATATATTATACTAGCTGAAAACCCGCGCTTCGCTACGGAGTACATTCAAATTAAATACAACGGTCAACGTATGCAATTTATGCCAAAAAATAAATATATATATCTATATACTTATATATAAAGAGAGAGAGTGATTTTGTACGTGGAGGGTAATCTTCAGAACCACTGTACCCATTTGAAAAATTCTTTCACTGTTTGAAAGGTACAGTATTCCAGATGGACATAGGCTATATATTATGTATATCTGATCAGTAGAATTAAAGTTAGGGGCTTAATCCTAACAATCTCCATTGTTTCCGCTACTGTCCTCTACCGCTTTTTGTTCCGAAAATTTCAACGATCCTTATCGTGGTGCTATCGCGGTGGGCTTCTGTTCTGACGCTAACGGTTCGAACCTAGCCGTTCTCCGGCACGCCTTTTTCTTTTAAAAAATTTATTTTAATTATTAACTAACATAAAATTAATTTAAGGTATTATTTAGGTTATTATTAAGGTAAAAAAAAGATTTACAATTTATTGGCTATCAACTGGAAATTTATTGGTATAATATTTTGTTCAACCCGGACAAAAACGGGACGGGCCGCTAGTTTATAATAAATGCGATGATCAATGTATACAATTGATGTAAAATATATATCTATCTATATATATATATATTTATAAAAAATCGTAAGGGTTATGCATTTTTTTTTGGATAATATCCAATCGTTTGCTGCATTAGAAAGAGAAAAAAATATATTTTTTGTCTATTTAGTTGTTACGCACGTGACGATAAATTTATTGAAAGTACCAGAAAAAGAAATCACGTGATCAGTATTTAATACATTAAATTCTAAAAATTAATCTTTAAAAATTCACCAAAAATCAGGAAATGGAGGTAAAAATTCGAAAAAAATTTCATTTTGAAGGAATTTTTATGATCTTTCTCGTGATATAAATTTTATAACCCTCAATGTATTATTTTAAATGCAAACGTAAAAAAAGTTTAAAAAACAGGTTAAAAATTTAATTTAAAATATCCAAGAAGAATTTTTGAAAAATCTTTCTTAGTGCACCCCTACACTATAAGAAGAATCGCCATGCAAAATTTCAGCCCTTTAGGTCCAGCGGGTTGGTCTGTGCGTTGTATGTCAGGCAGTCAGTTAGTCAGTGAATGAATGAGTCAGTTACGGAACTGTTTTATATATATAGATTATAGAAGTGTAGATACACATTGGTATCTCAAAATTAGAGAAGAGATGAAATAAAAATACAAAAATAAAAAAAGAATTTTAAGTAAAGAATGTTTTATTAACTATTTTAAGCACCTAAAATAATATTCAAATTAATATTACATTACTTAATAATTGTGTGCACGGCCGCCATCTTGGATTTCTTTGCGCCAACTTGGCGATTTTACCGTGTTTTGAGGAGTGGAAAATTTCTCGCCAATGTGTTTTCAAAATGCTGGTGTTTCAAAAGCGGTGTTTTCAAAATGCTGGAATTTTAGCTTTTTTAATAAAAACCACCTGTTTAAATTATGAAACTTAGAAAAATTTTTGAAAAATCATTTAAACGTTGGACTTAGATTTATTTTTGGGTTTTTCATAAAAACCACTTTTTTGAAAAAATCATTCTCAAATATTGGAAATTTTGGGTTTTTCTTTTAGCTTTTTTAATAAAAACGACCTTTTTAAATTGTGAAACTTAGAAATATTTTTGAAAAGTCATTTAATCGTTGGACTGAGATTTTTTTTTTTGTCACTTTTAATTAAAAACTACCTTTTCAAATTATGATCCATATGAAAAATTTGGTCAAATGAATTTTGCTTACAGATAAAATTTCAATGCCATCTATTTAGTTTGCCCTAACTGTTTGACTAATAGCAATGAATCACCAAAATATTATGCCAATATATTGTTAATTAGAAAAAAAATACAGCATTTTCGTACCACCTAAATAACTTGCAATTTAAAAATTATCTAAAATTCAGCTTTGAAAAATGTAAAATAATTATGAACCCATAAATTTATGATGAGTAACCAGATCCACTTTTTTTTTTTTTTAAATTTGGTTAGGGCATTGTGGTAATGAAATTTTACTTCAGATTAGACCTTAACCAAATATTTGGTGCATACAATAAAATCGGGACAAGGATTATTTGACCATTTATGCTGCTGTGTTGGAAATAAGAAAAAAAAAACTTTTCCTAAACCAATAACTTAACCTTAACTAACTTTTTAACTTAGGTTCCTGGGGAGAGAGAAGTTGAACTTAAGTTATTTAAATTTATTTGTAATCCACTACAACTTGGAATTATAAAATATTTTAAAATATATTGTATTTAAAATGTATACTGTATTTTACATTTTACGAAAAAATGATGGCAGATAATTTTTACTTCAAATAAATGAAATGGTGTATCATTATAGTATACTAATTGACAATCGATAAACAAAATTAAAAGCAACTTAAATTTAATAAGTTAACGAAAAACTGATAATGGATTCAAAAATTTTCAACAAAAAGACTCTTAGTTTAAAAAATAATTTACTCTTTTGAGTATAGTAATTTGACTCAGATTTCCAGGTCAAGGCCAAGATCTGACCTAAAATTATTATACTGTAATTAAAAGATCACATCAGAAATAACTGTTTGATCTTAAAATTAGAGAATTTGACATTGGGTTATTTTTACCAGAACGCAATAATTATCGCCATGCGAAATGCGCCAAACCCTGGCGGAAAAATCCAAGATGGCGGCCGTGCACACAAATCTAGAGTATCCCCCCCAACTTTATTTCTACTGATCAGATATACATAATATATAGCCTATGTCCATCTGGAATAATGTACCTTTCAAACAGTGAAAGAATTTTTCAAATAGGTGCAGTGGTTCCGGAGATTACCCTCCACGTACAAAATCGCTCTCTCTCTTTATATATAAGTATATATATATATATATATATATATATATATATATATATATATATATATATATATATATATATATATATATATATAATATATATATATATATATAATATATATATATATATAATATATATATATATATAATATATATATATATATATAATATATATATATATATATATATATATATATATATATATATATATATATATATATATATATATATATATATATATATATTTCAGATTATCGAAAACAAGAGTTTCAAATCAAAGTTTAAGCCATAAATAATACACTAAAAAACAATAAAACGACGCTTGTACAAATATGCAGTTAAGGTTTTTACTGTATGTATCCTTAAGAAAAAGAAAATCACGGGTTAAATACTTGAAATAATATTTTTGCACAAGCAAAATAAGAAAAATATTGACTTTTTTTTTCTAAACAAGTTGGCTAATTTAGTTTCTTTAATAAAAATTCTTTAAAATAATACAAAGTTTTTACACTAATAATTTTTTGAAGGAGGTAATTATGTTTTCCGATTTTATAAAATGCAACCCATTAATTAGTTTTTTTTTTTCAAGAGTTATTATGAGTAAAACATGAAAATAACAGAATATTACTAAAACTAACGCATCCGCTTTCAGTAAAAGAGTTACTCGTAGTTTCAAAAATCCAATTATACCAAGATTCCCGCATTTTTCTCAAAAAATAAGATACTTTAGCAGTAAATGAAATGTTTCTCTTTTAAATGCAAGATGCCAGGGTGTGAATTTCTAAACGAACCCATCTTTCGTTATGGCGTCTAAACTTCATGATGGATATACATCTATATAGAATTAAAAATAACTACAACTCAGTTCCTCATGGCGCGATTTTAGAAAATATTGTTTTATATTTATTCCAGGAGTTCCGTTTTTGCTACACTCAATTACATAAATACAAACTCTGAACTTTAAAAACTAAGTAAGCTTTTTATGCACCTAAAACGTTTCAGATATCACTGTATAAACGCTAATAATGTTCAAAGACACAAATATACTCTACTGTTAGTACAAAAAGTTTATCACTAGTTTTATTATATAGTATTTTCTTAAATTAAACTGGTACAGTCTTTCAAATTTTACCCTTTATGTTGTTTAATGATTTCTTCAATTTTTTTTCTACGTCTTTTACTGCTGCGACAAACAGTCACAGAATCATTACTCTAACACACTATTTTCATCATTTAAAAATGCTCAGTTAATTTTAAATAATGGAAAAACATAGCGATCCATTAGTTGAATGAAAATATTGCCTTTTTTTTAACCAGAGTTTTTAAATTAAAATTGCTTCAAAAAGTAACGTCATTTAAAGAGAAATAAAAAACGATCAATCACAATCCATTTCTAATATCCGAAACAATTTTTTTTTTTTTTTTTTTTACCCCTGAAAGTTTCAACACTTTAAAAGAAAGAGAAATCAAAACAGCAGATTTCTCAATAAACTCTTCAAAATTTTCCCCTTTCGAAATATTTCGCAACGTTAGAAATCCATATGAACCAGAAAAATAAACCGCTTGCATTATGAGGTAATTGGGATTTGGACCAACAGGTGGCGCTGCAAGTACTAGCTGGCAATCGTATTTATTTACTTAATTTAAGGCATGCATATTTCGGTAGATTTTGATTAGTATTACAATAACTTGTAATTTATACGTATACAGCGAAAACAATGTCAAGTAAATCAAGTCGAAAATTAAAAAAAAATGTTACTTAGAACCACCTGACAACAATCAAATTTGGGGAGAAATTAATGTAATTCCACAGAAAAATGAAACAGATAACACACTTAAGAACTAATATACCAATTTATCTGCAATTTTCAGATACATCAGGTAATTATTAAAACAAATTAACATGCAGTTATACACGGAAACCCGGAAGATGACGGAAATCCTAGCCTTGAAAACCTCAGAAAAAAAAAAAAAAAAAAAAAAAAAAAAAGAAATATACTGACGTTTTAAACGGACAAGATATAGTCATTTAAATGGAGTTTAATTAGAATGATAATTAAACATACATGGACATTTTTCATGGATTTTCATATTGTAAAAAAAAATTATTTTTTGAATAAATATGGTATATTCTTTTCCTTGCGCATCAAGTTGGCATTATTTTGAAAATTTGTTATTTTATCGCCAATCACCATATTTCATAATGCGCGGATAATCCGCAAAACCAACAGTCTACTCACAGATAATCCGAGAGTTCAATGAAATATTTTGGTACAGTACATCTATCAAGCCCTTTCTTTATATATATATATATATATATATATATATATATATATATATATATATATATATATATATATATATATATATCCGTGGCTTGGTACAAAAAGTGCCTAAGTCCGTTTTAGAATTATTTTTCAGATGGTTCGTTTGGAAAAACTTTACCTCACAATGAAAACTAAAAGAACGCAAAATAAATAAGTAACATTGTGTAGTGTCAAGCAATTAGTTTTCAGATGGTTTGTTTGGCAAAATTTTCACCTTTCAATGAAAACTAAAAGCACAAAAATCTATAAATAAAAACATTGCAAAGTGCTTTTATTTATTCCCTGTCAAGCAACTAATTTTCAAATGGTTTGTTTCACAAAATTTTACCTTTCAATGAAAACTAAAAGCACAAAAAAAAAAAAAAAAAAAAAAAAAAAAAACACATTACAAAGTGCTTTTATTTATTCCCTGTCAAACAACTAGTTTTCAGATGGTTTGTTTCACAAAATTTTACCTTTCAATGAAAACTAAAAGCACGCAAAATAAATAAACAACATTGTGTAAAATCAAGCAATTAGTTTTTAGATGGTTTGTTTGGCAAAACTTTCACCTTTCAATGAAAACTAAAAGCGCAAAAATAAATTAAAAAACAAAACAAAAAACATTGTATAGTGTACGGCAATTATTTTTCAGATGGTTTGTTAAGCAAAATTTCAGCTTTCAATGAAAACTAAAAGAGCGCAAGCAAATAAGTAAATCAATAGAAAACATTGTATAGTGTCACGCAATTAGTTTTCAGATGGTTTGTTTGACAAAACTTTACCTTTCAACGAAAACTAAAGGCGCGCAAACAGTAATAAAAAAAAAAAACGCTGTATAGAGTCAAGCAGTGAAGTATCCTGAAAAAAAAATTCACAGGGTATAATTAAATCGTAAAATACATACAGGTATTACACATGCAGTACCTCGACTTACGACTGAAGTTTTTTATTTTTTCTCAATACTGTTCCTCGAATGTACAGTACATACCTATATGTATCACATCACTATTAAAAAATATGATGCAATATTTTGCAACACTGCAAAAATTTATGACGCAATACTAAGTATATTGCAATAGTTTCGATATCCACACGATAAATCAAATAAACCTTCATTGGCTTCAGAAATGGTTTCAGCTTTTCATTATACTAATAAAGGTCTGCAACAATTAGAAGCAATGGATCCAAATTAAGAAAGATTCACAAATGTAAATCGTCGTATTCAGGAAAATCTGGATTGATACCAGACAACGTATCTTTTGTCGCAAATTCTGAACCAATGGATTGTACTAACATAATAAGTAGTGATGACGAAGGATAATTTATGCCTTCTAAACACAATGCATTTTAAATTACGTATGCATGTATGAAAGTAAAAAAATATATGTACAGGGTGTCCATAATTAAACTCCCCTAATTTAAAGTTGTCTACAGTGGAAACTATTGTTCAGAAAGTTGTGAAATTTTGTGTAGGACATATTGAAGGGATGAGAATTTTTTTGAGCGAATAA
Organism: Dolomedes plantarius; assembly: GCA_907164885.2. Taxonomy (NCBI): domain Eukaryota; kingdom Metazoa; phylum Arthropoda; class Arachnida; order Araneae; family Dolomedidae; genus Dolomedes; species Dolomedes plantarius. Next base: position 92,075,245 of record OU015499.1, on the reverse strand, counting down.
AAAAATTAGTTCAAAATTTCACCGCCAGAGGGCACCACCATAGTTTCGACTGTAGACAACTTTGATAAGGACGTTCACATTCATGTGCCCTGCACAGTATTCTGCGGGGGAAGCCAGTGATTTATGGTCACTGCGTTCTGCGCCGATCCTCCGATCGAGCGGTCCTCCGAAGAGCATCAAAAGCGGGGCGGGGGGGGGGGGGTCACGCGGGTCAAATGGTGTCAAGCGAAGTCGGGGGACAGCAGATCAAAGAAACACGAGGGACCTTGGGGGCGGGAATGGGGGGGTTCTAAATGGGGGAATGCCTCGACGGGTAGGGTTACCGTGACTAATGTGATGACAGGAGTCGAAGGTACTGCAGAATTGTCTGCACCATAAAGTAGGGAAGTTTAATTATGGACAAACTATATATGCATATACAAAAAAATAATTGTTTAAAACTCAACTTACGACCAATGCCTCGGTCCCTATATCAGTCGTAAGTCGCCGAATATATATATCAAAGATTTGAAATTACGGGGGATTGTCCCTAGCTCCCACCATTTCACGTCCCTGGAGTCACGTCAACCTAACAAGCAAGTCTATTTCAAAGACGTTCGATGTATTCAAATCAACACTTCCCTAGAGGATTTCAACATCTAACAGCTCGACACAACCCTAAATAAGACAATTTCAGCAAGAGAGGCAACGTATCGAACGCGTCTACACGCCCTCCATACGAAATAACCCGGGAACTTACTTACACCGAGTCTTTCCCGATTCTGGACACGTTTTCCCGTAAAAAATCAACGAACTGAATTGGTACAGCTCGCAGTTATGGACTTAACGTTTGACGGCAAGTTAGCGGCCAAATAATAACATTGCATCTGGTAAATAGCTGTTTCGTTTGGCTGACGGGATAACCGCGGCTATGAGCTGAAGTACCGCCAGAGATTATTAGCCCGTCAACAGACACATATTAGAAAATAAAAGGCTATGTAGCGGCGTTTAAACTTATTCATATCTATATATATATTACTTCCAAAAGGTGTTTTTTTTATGTTTCATTCCTTTTTTTCACTTCGTACGTAACCAAAATCGATAAATGAGGTACCATTTTAAAGATAAAGATCTCCGCTTCGTGCGAATTGTTAATTTAGAATGATACATCTTATTGTTTGTTTAAAAATGGAAGTATAAACATTATAAAAAAATTTTCTTCCCATAGATGGCGCGCACGCTAGCTTTTTTTATTTTACCATTATCAATCGCACTGAAATTTCAAATTTAAAAATAGTTTGCTTTTATTATTATTCTGTGATTTCATTAATGACTTTCTTTATTGGCAACATCCGCGTAGGTGCACATTATTCTTTTTGCATGGGAAAAACCATATATATTATTTCTAAAAAGGTGTTTTTTTTTATCCCATTTTCTCCCTTCATACTTAACTAAAATCGTTAAATGAAGTACCGTTTTAAAGATTAAGTTCACCGCTTCTGACGAATTGTTAATTCAGATTCACACGTAGTATTGTTTGTTTACAAATCGGAGTGAAAAATTGACTTTTGGGCCTAAAGTTCTTTGCCTGGAAGTGTCGAAACGGCACGGTCAAATAGTGTGCACAAAGAGGTTTTGTAACGTACATATTGTAGCGTCACGACAAGTAGGTAAGGCTATTCTCTCTGAGGCGTTGCTAAAAATTACTACCATGGGATCCATAACAAAGAAAGACAGAGTTCTAATTAAAAGCGAAGGCCAAATTTTTAAAACAAAAACTTAACAATTTATTAACAAAAATAATTAACATTTAAACAGTGCAACATATTCAATTTAAAAATCCCGTGCAGATTCACGACGTACGGAGCCTAAGGGCCTGTTCACATAGGAGTCCGTTGCGTTGCGTTAAGGAAAAGATGACGTTGAGACGAAAATAAACCAATCATATGCCTCCAAACGATTAGCAATGAAATTTTTAACGCCTATGATTGGTTTATTTTCGTCTCAACGTCATCTTTTCCTTAACGCAACGCAACGGACTCCTATGTGAACAGGCCCTAAAACACACATCCGCTCAGGCCGCGTTCTCTAGTGTCTCTCCCCAATGTCTGGATTTTCAGAAGGGGTGGAGGGGCTACAGATTATCGGCTGATAGCTCTTCTTAGACGCCGAACTTTATTACATTGCAGAAACGTTAAGAATCCCCCCAGGTGTTCCGAACTGGTGGAACCGAGCAACACATTCCTTGAAAAACACGCAGCTGTTTTTCAAGCTCTTGTGGGGTCTCGGGAAAAAGTTTAGCCTTAAGACCATATTTCCAGTACGCTACAATATCCCATTTTCCACGAGTTTGTGTCATATTTAACGTTTAATATTGTCTACAAAGGAATTTTGACGCGTACATATCTCATGTTCCCCTGTTTAGCCTTATGCGTCACCTCAAATATTGTGGCCAGAGGCGTTTCTTTTATTAGTCTTTTATTATCCTCACGCACCATTGTTATTTGACAAATAAACAACTGCTACGAATGAACCGGTTCTTCTTTCATCCTACTACAAACCACCAACCTCGCTATAAAATTTATCGTATTTTAATCGCATGCGAAAGGGTCGCACGGGCCACGTAGTTCATAGATAATATTAAACGCAACACGGACGATCGGGCTTCGTGCATCGCCAGTGAAAGGAACTTGGATACGAAATAAAAATTGTCACAAAGAATGGTAAACAAAGCTCGCGAACAAAGAAATGAATCATGTTTTTTTTAGGAGAAAAGACTAAAAATATATGTACATTTTATAATTATTTTAATCTTATATTATCATAAAAATATGTCTATTGCGCATAGACACAATTTAGATGGTCGTCAACTCACAGCTAAAAAACTAAAGGAAACTTGTAGACGATATCTTTATGAACAAACGCAGTAACTGATTTCTTCTCACTTAACACCTACATCTAAATAAAAGTACTGAGAACACTAAATATTTGATAACTATCAACTTTTATAAGGAAACTTTTCAGTTTTGTTTGCAAATTTTTTAATTAATATGATCAATTGACTATAACTCCATTTACAAATTAATGTAGGCCCAAGGTAGTCTTGTGGTAGCTCGTCGACTTTCGTTGCTGAGGGTGCTCATATCGATTCCCGACACACGCTAATATATACCTCCGTGTCTGGGCCGGATATGGGCACGTTAAATCTTTAAAGTTCCTCTATGAGGTCACAGAGAGTGGGAGGGGGTACGATCCCACCAGATGTCGTCCTTGGAAGGGGGGGGGCTCGGTCAAAATTGAGGTGGCACCTGGCGAAATCGGACTCTGACCTGGGGGGGGGGGGATAAAATGTCCAAAATGACAGAGATAAATCGAGATGTCCCAAAATACCCGGACAAACAACCAGCAATGGCGCCAATATTTATTTGAACTTAAAATTAGCATGCTCCTGATATATATTCCCCGTTGATTTAATATTTGAAAAAAATATTTAAAAAATAAAATCCTAACAAGGGTGCCCCAAGTTTCTAATCTCATCCCCAGGGGTCGCAAACGTAAAGAAGGTTGGGAATCCCCGGTTTATGTTATAACAGATTATTTATTTACTTTTCACAATAAGAGGCAAAACGTAAAGAAATAAAGAATCAGACTAATAACGCGTAAAAAACAGGAAACGCTTTTCTTATGCAACCCAACCGATCCACATCAACAGATAATTACACGGCATTATAACGTAAAAAAGTTGGGAATCCCTAGTTTATGTTAAAATAGATTTATTTACTTTTTACATTAGGAAGTAAAACGTAAAGAAATAAAGAATCAGTTTGATAACGCGTAAAAAAACAGGAAACACTTTTCTTAAGCAATCCCACCGATCCACATCAACAGCTAATTTACACTGCACTATAACGTAAACAGGTTGGGAATCCCTGGGTTTACGTTGCGGCAGATTATTTCTTTACTTTTTTACAACAGAGAGTAAACCGTAAAGAAATAAAGAATCAGTCTACTAACACACATACAAAAAAAAAGCACTTTTCTTAAGCAATCCAACCTATCCACATCAAGAGCTAATTACACGGCACTGGAAGAAAAGTCTCCCGGAAACCAGCTCATTAATAACACAGCAAAACGTAAATAAAACTCCTATTTACAGAGTTATTTACACCTGCACGGCGACTCCCCAAATTCTCCCGCCCGAGCGGCTGTCTCACAAACACAAACGCTATACAAACAGCGCCGGGGGTAGCAATTTTATTCCCGAGCGCGCGTTCTGTCCGCCAAGGCAGAGGAGAAGTCTGAAACGTTATTTCAGTATCAGTTTGCATTCACTCCAGCAAGACCCTGGAGGCCTGGCAGGGATAAAACGAGGACACATTTCGATGGCTATCGATTTGTTTGCCTGAGTGACGTATATATCGTATCGTTTTCCAGGTCCCAATGCCGGCGGGCATGCGAATTGCGGGTTAAAAGTCGATGAAATGACTCTGGGCTCGGTAGGATAGCACATAAAAATGTGCGCAGCGAAATTCATATGTCTAGGTATGAAATTCGAGAGTGTTTATTCGATATCCGTTCTCCTCTAAAGATGACGTTTTGAAACAATTCAAATTGTGCCTTCACTTCAACATTTTAATATGGCTCGTGGATTAAAGGCAAGGACAAATATATATTTATATATATATATATATATATATATATATATATATATATATATATATATATATATATACTCGTATAGTCAATAAGTTCGGGGACTACCCTCCCCCCTCATGCCCGGTGTGTGGGGGAAGCGAAATAACGATGTGGTTTGCAAGTCTGGTTATCTGCGTACGCGTGAGACGTCACATGACGCTTTGCAAAACTGCTAAGGCGCGCAACTCACCATTTGGCTGCAGACTGTCAGTCTATGATGTCGATGTAGCAAAATGTCCTTTTTGGAGCAACGCTCCAACATTAAATTATGCTACAAATTAGGAAAAACCACTGCAGAAACGTTACGGTTACTGCAAAAAGCGTATCGAGACGAAGCGTATCGAAAGTTTTCAAATGGTATAGATTGTTTAAAAATGGGAGAGACGCTGTTGCAGATGATCCGCGAATTGGGCGGCCAGGGACCCCCACAAACGGAGGCGAACATTCAACGGGTAGGAGCAGTGGTTGGTTGAAGTTTATTGGCGCAAGGTCCAGAAAGGACAAGCTGTGCCAAACACAAGGTAACATCGCCAACAAATGGTATGCACAGGTTCTTCGTCGTTTCCGGGAGGCAATCCGTGGTAAAGGTCCACACATTTGGAAATCCAACAAGTGGATGTTGTTGCATGACAATGTCCCGGCGCACCGATCCCTAATGGTGCAACAAGCCCTTGCTAAACACGGCACCACAGTTCTGCCACATTCCCCGTATTCCCCAGGCCTCGCTCCTTGCGATTTCTACCTGTTCCCGAAACTGAAAGATCGCATCAAGGGCAAGCGGTTTGCAAATGCCGAAGAAGTGATGGCACCAGCGACAATCGCTTTAAGACAGCTCTCGCGCAACGGTTTCCAGAAGCTGTATCAACGCTGGCAGAATAAATGCCTACAGTAGTAACGTCGCCATCATAGGCATAACGTGCTTGTAACTTTTTTTTAATAGGGGGGGGAGGCACGAATTGAATTCAGTTAGGGCCCTCCTCCGCGCATTGACTGCCTGGCGGGGTCCTTAAAATATGAAATATTATGATTTTTTTTTAAAATTGAATAACAACAGAATTGGTGTTTGAGTAGTATTCAAGAGTTATACAATGAGAAAAATAAATATAATATAAATAAAATGAGAAAAAAAAACATCGAATTTTTGTCATTGTTAAAATCTATGTTAAGGCTGAAGACATAATCGGAATCTTCACAGTTTGAAAAAGCGAGAAAAAAACAACTTTCTGAAAAGTTTTCTACAATTTTCCGATTTATAATTGAATTTCTAATAACGTTTTAATTTATTTCAAGTTAAGTTGGGGGGGGGGGGGCACGTACCCCCCCCCCCAACGCTACGCCTATGGTTACCATGGGGATCCAAATGGTGGATCCTCATTTGGTTAGTATCCATAAGCATTGGTTGAAGCAACACCTAGGTGGCATCAAGTCAATGAACTTCCGGTAAAAACTTTCTGCCAACGTAAATTTTGAGTAGAGAACGTTAAATGTCAGTCAATATTTATATCCGATGTTAACCTAACGATAATTAAATAATAATTGTAACTCAGGATGTTAATACACTACCAGGATATCAACAGCTAAATTTCCCAGGGATTGCGACAAGCTTCGCGAAAACCCCGGTCATTAATAACGCAACAACGTTAAATTAAATCTCGGGCATCTACTTTCACAAGTAGTTCATTCGCATCTAACGGCCGTCGGCCTGATATGACCCCGAAATCTCCTTCCACCAAAGTAAACAAACAAGCGCTTGTGCAAAGTGATCATGGAATAGCAATTTGTCCTGCGCGCGCATTTGACAGCTTAGCAGATGTCCGAGCGATATTTCATTTTAGTCTGTGCGTTTGATGCTCGACGTTTACTACCCCCCCCCCCCCCCCCCCCCAGCGAAAGGTATGACGGAAACAAATCGACGGTGAGTGTCAATGTAAATCGATTTGCCTGGGATGAATGACGTATATATTGTATCGTTTACACGCCTCATATGCCAGGGAGGGGGACGTGCTAGATATGAGAGGGGTCGGCAAATTAAACTTTTCGGGGTCACGAGAATAGGCTAGTTATGGAATTCGCATTAAAGCGAAGCGGAGGAAGTAAAGAGTGAGAAATAATTATCTTCTAGGAATTTTTAGTCGGTTTTGAAATTCGATTCTGTATAAACTAATTTTAATTTATACATTTGAAACGTTTAATATTTTATCGATTTTCAGTATTACTTATGTTTTATTTATAATATTTTGAATGGTTCTAATACATTGAATAGTTAAAAAAAGATGGGTTGAAAAGTACATAAAGTTATTTCTCTGTCTATATCTAGTTAAAAATCTTTAAACCCACACCCAAACCAAACAATCCCTGAGCAAGCTACTGATGTTTTATTGGAAGGAGACTCCACTTGCAAGCTATAGCCTTGTAACATATTCCGTGCTTGGTGTCAAAGCCGACACGCTAGGTAGCGTCACACCGGTTATGTATAGTGATAAACAGCTTACTAATAAGAACTTGTTACACTGAGATCAATTTATTAGGGATTCTGGATTAAAATACTTCACGATTAGGTAGTGTTCTGGAACATCAATTTACATTAATAATGTCCGTTGAAGTCTGCGATGCACGTTAAAGATTGTCCGTTCAGCTGGCTGGATGCTCTGTCGCTACGGATCGTAGATCGGGCCTTCAGGCAATAAAACTCTAATTGCAGAAGTTTCAGTTGCTAGGAACGGATTCCACTCGTCGGAACAGGCTGGAATGAGGCGAACTCGAACTCCAAACGCAATTTGATTTAATTATCACAGAGTAGTGGACGGCTCGTCCCACACTCTCACCAATGAAGCTAGCTGCTTCGAAAATAGGAAAGATCAAGCTTTGATCTCCAAACGACCCTTCTCAGCGAGAAAAAGGTCTTCACGCAGAGGGCTGAGCCTCAAAAAATATCAAAGTCACTCAAATTGAATGGAGCTAGGAGATCAGCTATCACTCCTAACTCTGGCTTCTAATCTCTCGTCTCCAATCTCGTCTCTTGTAAAAATCTCCTGCATCCGCTTTTAAAACTATTTTCCCTGGCGGGATCTGTAACAACCCCGCTCTTTGATTTGGGGCTCCTCATAGGTCCTTGGCCCCTGGCCCGTGTGCAAAACGATGCTTGTTCTTTATATCGTCATCGATGGTTGGGTCATTAAGGCGTCTCATCAGGGGGGTGGTCTGCCTTTGTTAGTCTTTTGTGTTATAGTGTCTTCGCTGTAGACATCGGGGCGCCTCGCTATTGTAAAGTCGCTCCTCGCCTGCGAGTCGAAAAGCTGACCCTTTTGTAAGCCACCCCTCGGCAGGGGAAAACTATTGCATCTTCGCAGTCCGCCGATGGCTTACTCTGTTTCAAGCCGAGGTTAATAAATTTCCTGGGCCATGAGGAGGGGAAATGTCACAGCCTCATCACTACTCCTTTCAGTACAAGTGAGTGAAGATAAAATTTTATTTTATGCTATCTAATTAGTGTTGTTTTTCAATGGTTGACACAGCTCAGTGGAAATAATGGACGGTATAAATTTTAACTCGATTTACTGGACATCACAAACTTAGGCCTAAAAGACCACGTGCTACATACATGTCGGGGAACCACGTCACTACATGACCGAACTGGCCATTCTCCTCGACATTCTGGCGTTTCCCGCCTTTCACCGCTCCTGCAATCCCTCGTCACGTGATCAGTCACGTCATCGGGCTTGGGGGGGGGGGGGGAGCTACGGCGCGTACAATTGTTTTAAATTATGTCTGTCTAGTTTGAATACTCTATATCAAAAAACAACTCCATGCATTTATAAATTTCCGAGTAAAATGTGACATTTTTGGTTTTCAGCAACGAATTACAGAGGCTGTTCACACATTTTTTAGACGATGTATATTGTATTCACAAAACTAAATTACATAAAATTCTTGTGTTTTAAATGTTCTATTTGACATCCCTTATTCTGAACTATCTTTCGACATCGCAATTTCCAGGAAAATAATGCCTTTTGAATTGTCAGAAGAGGTATTCTATCCCATTCCTCCTGAACAGCTTTCCAGAGTCCTGTAAGGGTTTTGGGACGACGTTTGGATAATGCAGATTTTAAAAGTCCGAAAGCACAAAAATCCATAGGTGATATATCGGGAGATTTAGTAGGGATATCAGTGAAGGGTATGGCCTTGATACCAGTTTTTTGTCCCATTTCTTTTAGGAAATTTACAGTGGATTTTGATGTGTGACTGCTAGCTTTGTCCTGATGGAGTCTCCAAGATTGATGGCACTGTGGGTAAAGCGATGGTATTTCATTCAGAAAAATTGGTGATAAAATATGTTCCTGATAGTATTTGGAGTTAATCTTGACATTTTTTCCCACTCTCTTTATTTTTAACTTGGCATTATAAGAAAAACCAGCAACAATCATGAATCCCTTAGAAGAACTTTCTTTCGACTCTTTGAACCATGTACTTAAATTTTTTTCTCCCTTTTTATGATAATAAATGGCTCTTTTTTTGTTGCAATCATTTAAATACACCCATGATTCATCTATTGTGACAATTGCTTTCCATTTTTCTTTGGATAAGTGTTTCTCATATAGAATTCTGCAGCGTGTCCTGCGTTCAGCGATATGATTTGGAAGAAGACGATGCACATTGCGTTTTTTCGCTTTCTTAAGATTTAAATCAACGTTTATCATTTTGTTTACAGTGGACACCGAGCATTTTAATGATTTTGCAACTGTCCTTTGACTAGGGGGATTTTCTTTTAACATTAAACAACGTACCTTTGCAATAGTCGAATATGTCCGTTTTTTCCTTGGATACTTGTTTGGAATTTTTGTCCCACTTGAGGCTCCAATTTGACGTTTTTTCCCTTTCTTGTTGACGATATTACCCATCGACGCTTTAGATATCACAAAACCATGACTCTCACATCGTTATTGGATAACGGAGTATGCATATTTCTCTTCGGAAAGAGCATAAATGTGGCCTTCGAACCACTGCTTTGTTAAAAACGCCATTTTGAATACAAACAAAACTTTCAAGCGGCAGACGATAATTTTGACTTTTAAAAACATAGTACAATTGCAATTATTTCTTTGGCAGCAAACGTTTTATAAATTTTTTATTACCGCTTACCAAAATCGTCTAAAAAATGTGCGAACAGCCTCTGTAATTCAATTTACATTACTCCTAAAAGGAAAAAATTCGCTCGGTACTCATCGTGCCTTCTGGAACCAATTAACGACGAGTATCGAGGTACCACTGTATATACATGTGTGCGTGAGGACGAGTCTTAAATTATTATCCAAAATTATAGAGCAAAAATATGATTTGAATAACGTTAAGAAACAATTGAATTTTTGTGTGAGGACGAGTCTTAAATTATTATCCAAAATTACAGACCACAAAAAATATGATTTGAATAACGTGAAGAACCAATTGAATTTTTGTGTGAGGACGAGTCTTAAATTATTATCCAAAATTATAGAGCAAAAAAAAAAAATGATTTGAATAACGAAGAAACAATTGAATTTTTGGAGATACAAATGCCAAAAATCTCATTCGAAAATACTTACACCCGTTTTTTCTCTTTTATAAAAGTTCAAATTCTTAAGCCATTCTTCCTTTGAGAAAAAAATCAAAAAAGATAGAGAGAAAGAATACGCCAAGCTCTTAAAACAGAAAAGATTAAATAATCAATACGGAAACAAAATTAATGAAAACACCGAAGCTGTTAAGTGATAATGATGATTTTATTTTTAAGCGTCGAGAAAAGTCTTAAAAGATAATATCAAAATCTTAATTTTTCCTAAGAGGATATACACTCTCATGAGATCAGCACCCAATTAAGTGAGAATTAGCTGTAGTTTACTTGAGCACGGTAATGTCTCAAGGAATTCATGGTAATTTCAAATTTAAACAAAAGTTAAACGTAAGTAGTCATTTAATCCGGTGGTGGGCAAACTTTTTGCGATCGCAACCCATTTCCTTTAAATAATAATAAAAAAAAAAAAACCCGACCACCAATGAAAATTTTTTGGCAGTAGCAATTTTTCTTTTTTTAATTAGGAAAATGTTAACAAAAAAATAGTAGAAAAAAGAAATACGAAAAATTTTGACAAACTTTTTAAAAATAGATGAATTTTATATTTTGGGTATATATTTATTTGCATAATAACGATAAAAAAAGTCTCTTACTTTCTGCATTTGTTTTTGAAAAATCTCACGGGAATAACTATTCATATTTAAATATTAATATGTATTTGTATTTCATGTAAAAAAATTTAAATTCTAATAAAAATTAAAATTCGAATTTTCATTTACATTAATAAGATTTCCAATCACGAATCTAAATAATATTAAATGTAAAATAATTAATAATCAATATGTAAATAATTAACTAATAATAACTACATTAAGTGGATTTCTACTTACTTCTGCAAATAATATAAAGAGATTATTATTATATTAAATTAAAATTTTCAATTTCTCATTAAAATTAAAAATTTTCAATTTCTCATTAAAATTAAAATTTTTCAATTTCTCATTAAAATTAAAATTTTTCAATTTCTCATTAAAATAAAAAAATTTTCAATTTCTCATTAAAATAAAAAAATTTTAATTTCTCATTACAATAAAAAAATTTCATTTTCTCAGTAAAATTAAAAATTTATTTTTTTATTAGAACAAATTATATATTAATACGGCCAGCTGCCTAATTTTCACCCATCTAACTCCACTCAGCCAAACAAAGATTTCCTTTAGCATAAAAGTTGGCCTCCCCAAACACCCTTATTTCAGAGAACTAATAGCAATCTGTCAGCGGGAATCTTCCACTAATCGCATAAAGAGGACGCCCGAATGCAATAACGGCCGTGTTTCTGGCATCTTCCCTCTGCCCATTCGAATCTTTTCGTCGGGGATTTGACAAGCACATCATGTCCTGATTGCATAATTCAGCGTTTATGCGCGGAATTACATCTGTTTTGAGAGGTGTGCCAAATGAACTCTTTTCGCTCGTGTCGAATGCTTTCTCCGGGCGTTATGCATTTACTGAAATCGAATTTGAGAAATGGGAAACTGGATATAGTTGACTGAACAGAGCAGTCCCCCCCCTCCCTCAGAAAAATAATCAATTCCTCACTCACATTGCTGAAGAATTAAAGAGTGGAAATACAGTGAGGTAGATTTAGCGAAACAGAGAGCTTTTGAACAATTTAAAATATGCCACGGTCTGTTGAACAAATTTAAATCACTTAGAATCAATCGTTATGAGTTAAACAGTTAACATATACGAGTGAAGCATTCACAATCTATATATATATATAACAGTTCCGTAACTGACTGACATACAACGCACAGACCAAACCGCTGGACCTAAAGGGATGAAATTTTGATTGGCGATTCTTCTTACAGTAAAGGGGTGAACTAAGAAATATTTTAGAAAAATTCTTCTTCGATTTTTAAAAATTAAATTTTTAAGCTGTTTTTGTAATTTTTTTTTAAAGTTTGCATTTAAAATAATAATCTGAGGGTTATAAAATTTATATTACGAGAAAGATCATAAAAATTCCTTTAAAATGAGATCTTTTTCGAATCTTTACCTCCATTTTCTGATTTTTGGTGATTTTTTAAAGATTAATTTTTAGAATTTAATTTATTAAATGCTGATCACGTGATTTGTTTTTCTGGTACTTTAAATAAATTTATCGTTATGTCCATAACAATGAAATAGACAAAAAAATATTTTTTCCCTTGCTAATGCGGCAGACGATTGGACATTATCCAAAAAAATATTAAAATACAGAAAAAACAATGTTCCTCAAACTGTTTTATATTCTTTAGCATGTCCTATTAGATTTAATTTGAATATTTTCTTCTACATTATTTTGTCTATAAAAATATCTCGTACGATATTTTTATAAAAATATATATATAATTTTTTACATCAATTATATACATTGATCGTCGTGTTTATTATACTTGTGTGTTTATTATATCATCGTGTTTATTATATATATATATATATATATATATATATATATATATATATATATATATATATATTTATTTTTTTTGACATTTGCATACATTGACCGTTGTATTTAATTTGAATGTACTCCGTAACGAGGTGCGGGTTTTCAGCTAGTATCTTATATATATATATATATATATATATATATATATATAGTGGCGCACCCAGGATTTAATCTTGGAGGGGGCCGAGTTGAACAGATAAAAATAGTTGTAATGCAAATTCGATATTCATAATGCAATATCTATTTCTTTGGAGGGGCCAGGGCCCCTTGGCCCACCCCTGGGTACGCCACTGTTTATTATATATATATATATATATATATATATATATATATATATATATATATCGACGTAGCCCCCCCCCCCAAAAAAAAAAAAAACAACAACTCTGGACTGGAGCCGCCCCTGGAGGTGAGCGAATCCAATAGGGTTAGTACACAGCAGCCTTAACTGAATTAACCAAAAACGGACCAAACCACCCTCTCTCGAAAGCCTTTTCTGCTTACGTCACCTGGCTCACCTTATACAGCGAATTATATTCAGCTCAGAGTTTTTATTCCGACAATTACAAATTTCACCTCCCTCAAAATCACCCACTATTGTGGGTGAAGAGAAAAAGGGGGAAAAAAATAGCTCCCACATTAACTCTCCAGTTCCGGCAAATATTTTCCCGCACATAAAAGCTGAAAGCAAACAAAAGTATTCCACGGGGCTAATGGCATTGTCACTGCAAATCTTCCGCTAATCTCGTAAGAGAGGACGTTCGCATGGGATAATGGTCATTTCTCTGTCACGACAGCAGTCCCAGAGCCTTTGGATCTCTTTCGCGGGGATTTGTCAGGGAACAGCGTGTCCCGAATGTAATATGAGTCGGCACTAATTCGCAAATTACAACCCTGTTCTAACCGTTAAAAAAAATAAAATCATCCCTTTTTCTTCCTTTGCTATCAGCAGCTAATGTTTCTCCCACCGTATGAAATGTTTGTCGCTTGGGGTGTATATATGGTTTATTAAGGTATCTGCCTTAAGTTCGGAGAACTTTTTTTTTTTCAAAAATATAAAGTACTGATTAAATACACATATTTTTAGTTCAAATGCGATATAAAATCGTTAAAATATATATAATTTTGGTAAACATTTCATAACATTTGAAAATAGAGTGAATTTTTTTATAAATTTTTAGTACAATTTAGTACTTACGCCAGTGACCCTATACTTAATTCAACTAAATATTTAAAAATTTCCTTTACACTATATACTACTGTGACGCTTGCGTTTTGAACTAAAAGTTTTACAATATTTCCAAAAATCACTGAAATATATCAAAAAAGGGAAAAAAAACTGGCTTTAAATTTTTATTATACGTACAGATACAAGTAGAATGATTTAATTAACACATATATCTTACTTTTTACGTCAAAACGCAGTTAGTAATATCTAAAACACTAATGGAAAACTTCATTGAGATACACTCATGTCCATAAATTAAGGATAACGCCAGCTCAGGCAAATAAAGGTTCAGAAACAAAACAAACGTGATTTATTAATAAAGCCCGTTTATTAAACAAAACATATAGAACAAAAAAGATTGTGTATGCATGATACCATTCATAAAAGCTACGATTTCTGCTCCCTGGAGCAATTGTAAAAAATACCTCCTTTACAAAAACTTAATATTACATGGCTGGTATGATGGTAAATACATTGTATGTCTCTCATGCGATGAAATACAGTCCGTACAACGCCTAGGCATGCTGAGTATCAAATTATCGAGCTGATCTTGGGGAAGATTACTCCACTCAGCAAGCAATGCACTCCCAAGTTCCGGTACACATGTAGGAGGTGGTTGCCGGGCTGCAACTCGTCGGCCAAGCATGTCCCACACATGCTCTATCGGATTCAAGTCAGGTGACAATGTTGGCCATTCCATACGGGTGATAACCTCAAACTGAAGGCATTCGTTTACGATGTTTGCTCGGTGAGGACGGGCGTTGTCATACATAAACACAAATTCTGCGGCTACGGCCACCCCCTAAACAAACGTACATGTTGTTCCAGAATGATGTCCCGATAAATGTGTCCGTTCATGGTTCCGATTTGAACATGCAGATCTGTTCTGGAGCCCAGTATAATTCCACCCCAAACGAGCAATCCTGCACCACCGTAACGGTGTCGTTCAATGCTGCTGTCTTGGTGGTAACGGGTACCTGGCGTTCTCCAGGTAGGAAAGATGGAGATTCCTACTCCATCTTTCCTCCATCCCAGGTAGGAAAGATGAAGTAGGATTCGCCATATGAAAGTCCGACGTAAACCTGAACTCGTCGGAAAACATCACACTGTGGCGATGTCCACATTGCATGTTCTCTACTCCAGGCCAATCGCTGCCGACAGTGAGTTGCCGTGAGCGGAACACATCTGACAGGTCTGCGAGCATATAGACCAATATTTCTCAAACGTCTGTCTCAACACGGTTTGCCTTGAAACCGTGGTACCCGTGGCTGCAGATAGTGACGAGACAGGTCGGATGCTGTGCTCCATCTGCTTCTTTTGGCAGTTACTGCCAAATACCGGTCTTCATTCGGCGTTGTAACTCGGGGGCGAGCTGTACTGTAGCGTCTACTGACATTTCCATCATATTGGAATTGTTGCCAAAGCCAAGAGATGACACTTTGGGCAATTCCAAGTTCATCGGATACTTCCATCTGAGTACGCCCACATTCTAGGCGGCCGATAATTCTACCACGTAAAAAATCATCCACATGCGTCCTCTGTGTCATAACTATTCGGTTATGGCACTGAGCGGCTTACAGAACGCTTGTGAACAATTTCACTTCTTTGTCACCATTCCTTATATAGCCCTCCCTTACACTCTCGTCATTGTGACGTACTATCGGCATCATCTGGTGGCTTCCTGTAATTTGCATATTATTCTTGAAGATGTGTGTGATAATTCTACAGGTGAAATTTTTACTTTAGAGTTCGATTTCCGAGTGATTCTGAATTATCCTTTATTTATGGACATGAATGTATATTGAATTTTTTAAAATTATTAACTTTCTCGTTTACAATAGTAACTGAAAAATGAGTTTTCTAGAAAATTTATATATTTCAGTTGCTAAGCCGATTCTTTGGGCAGTCCGTGAGAGAAACCTACAGCGTCATTTCACTTCATCGTGGTCTTAAACGAAAGACTGTAATCTCTAGATTTGTCAAATTTGCTTTTTGTAACAGAAAATTCTATAAATTAGCGATAATTTACAGTTAAAATTTGCTTTCTGCGCATGTTTGTTGTTGTTTCCAATCCCCTTGGTGTAGGAAAGCCTAAACCAAATCCAAAGGACCTAGGTCCTCAAATCCTAGGTCTTTGGCGAATGGAAGTAAACAGCTTCACTTTAAGGCAAGGTACCACTAGGGCTGAAGTCTGACTTGACCTCGAAGAACATGGGTCCCGTAATTTTGAACCGAGTCAAGTTACGAGAACAGAACACTTGACGCCGCACCTCCAGAGGTAAATTTGAGAACTTGGAGGACACTGTAGCCACGACCTATTTTACGTGACCCGGCCACCATTAGTGAACAAGGCGATGGATTTGCAGCGACGAGCATCGAACCAAGGACGCGCCCCAGTGACATGTTTAAATCTCGCTATAGATACTTACTAAGCACGATGCCGCCTAAACACGTTAATTTGTTTATTAAATACAACGGTCAATGTATGCAATTAATCCAATATATATATATATATATATATATATATATATATATATATATATATATATATATTTATAATAAATACGACGATCAATATATAAAATTGATGTAAAATAAAATATATATTTATAAAAAAATCGTAAGGGATATTTTTATAGACAAAATAATGTCCAATCGTCTGCCGCATTAGCAACAAAAAAAAATATTTTTTTGTCTATTTAGTTGTTATGCACGTGACGATAAATTTATTTAAAGTACCAGAAAAAGAAATCACGTGATCGGCATATAATAAATTAAATTCTAAAAATTAATCTTTAAAAATTCACCAAAAATCAGAAAATGGAGGTAAAGATTCGAAAAAGATTTCATTTTAAAGGAATTTTTAGGATCTTTCTCGTGATATAAATTTTATAACCCTCAAATTATTATTTTAAATGCAGACTTAAAAAAGTTACAAATACAGCTTAAAAATTTAATTTAAAAAAATCTAAGAAGAATTTTTGAAAAATCTTTCTTAGTGCACCCCTACACTATAAGAAGCATCGCCATGCAAAATTCCAGCCCTTTAGGTCCAGCGGTTTGGTCTGTGCGTTGTATGTCAGTGAGTCAGTTACGGAACTGTTTTATATATATATATAGATTATGTTTGTGAGATACAGAATTAAACCTGACGGAAATTGTTTCTTTCGCGCTGTTGAGCAACCCAATTTCTTTTTATTGGGTTCAATAGTAATTATTTTAAATGTATTTCTCTATTCTTAATATTATGATTTTCAGTTTCTTGATTTGTTTAATTATTGCTGGAGCTAAATTTTTCATTATTGCATACGTCTGGTAAAATATGCATTAAAAAGAAAAAAACGAAACAGACGTTTTAAGTTATTTGTATCACTCTTAGACACATCCAAACAAAACACCACTATTTTAAAATTATGCAATTATTTATTATAATTGATTTATGATGCAATTTTTTTGGTAACTTAAGATGTAATTTATTTTCCTAGATGTGAACAACATATCTATGCTAATTTGCATATAATACTGGGAACTGCAAAGATGTGTTTTATTATCTAAAATAATTAATGTTCAAGTTACCTAATATATCATTTTCTAATTTGGTTTATTTATGGCAAATACGCGCTGTTGGGAAGAAATGGCGCTGAGAATATAAATAAAGAATGGACCTACTAGTTCGTGTAACTTTTTAGCACGTCCAGACATTACACCGCTACTTTTGAATAATAAACTGAATAATTATTTGGTTGAAATAAACCTCGCTATGAATTTTTTGCGATTCAGGACACACCTCGAAATTATTAAAATTCGGGCGCTGTAACATGAACTACAATCAGCTGAGAAAGAACGGAATATAACTGCTCTTTTCCGGTATTTTCACAATACGGGACTTAATATCTAATCAGTAAAAATTGCAGAACCTTAATATAGACGAGAATCAGTTGAATATTTTTCAAGGTAAAAAATAAAATTTAATCTTCACTATTCAGTGCTTATAATCAAATTATAAAAATTCGAAAACTGTAACATGGATTAGAATCAGCATAATGATTGATTATTATGGTTCTTATGATTCACCGAGCACCCCCTAGAGCAGTGGTCAACACCCCCTTGAATATGAAAATAATTACAAGATAAAAAGAACTTTTTATATACCATGTTGTTAAATTTTCTGTTGAATCATATAAACTTGACAATTCTATGTATTAATAAAAACTTTTTAAAAATTTTTTTGATGAATTATCCCATCAACTTGAAAGAAAATGAAGTTAATTGGAAGTTAACTTGCGTTTAACTTTTCGTTCCCGTCCCGGCCGATAGATGGTTGCACCAGTCTACAAAACAAAATTAACTGAAAATAACTGAATATTAATTTAATTCCGCTTAAAAATGGCTAAAAGTATTTAAAAAATGCATTGTCATCGTGTTCTGAGCTATTCTAAAAGTTCAAAATGTCTATCTAGTCGGGAAGTTAGTTAAAAATCGATTGCAAGATTTGTACTGGACAAACACACACACAAACACACAAAAACACAAACAAGAAAGGTTAATAAAAACATGGTAATAAGCTCTCGACCCCCCCCCCCCCCCCCCTTGAAAAATGTGTTTCTATTTTTTATTTAGGAAAAGACATTTATTGAAAGATTATTTATTGCATAAAAAAAACTAATACTTTACAATACATACTATGTCATTGCATATAAAACGATATCTGCATTTTTAATGGCTACGTTGTTGTTTGTTCATAATCATCTCACTTATGTTCAGCTATATTGACGCATGCGTTCAAGTACAAATATTTCTGTCTTACAACAGGGTAAGGAGAAAGTAGAGGTAGCGTTTGTCTGGTTTCAGCCTCAGGAGTGGGGCAGAACAGAATAAGACATGTTTCTCCCAAGCGGTTAGGCGGTAATTTTCATTAAAAGTGTAGAACCTTCTCTCGCATCCCTAGATATTCTTCATCGCATCCCCGGTTAAGAATCACTGCCCTAGATCGACATTTAGGGGGAAGGCGTCTACAGTATTTCTACCCCTACAAACCCCACGAAGGAAATTTCCCGAATACAGATTTAACAATCCAATACATGGCGTAGACACGCACACAGGTTAAATGGCGCTTGTTGGGATTCATTCCGAGCATCTATAATACCGAATTTGGACGTGCTAACCACTAAGATGCCTAGGTCCAGGTGAATTATTTTATAGGCCAAAAAAAATGGACTTAGTATTCATTATTAATTATTGAACTAATAATGATTAAATAATTAATGATTAATATTAATATTGAATAATTCAATAATAATTAGTTATTGAATTATTCATTACTCAGCAGTCATTATTAATTATTGAACTAAGAGATTAAATAATGATTAATATTAATATTGAATAATTCAAGAATAATTAGTTATTGAATTATTCATTACTCAGCAGTCATTATTAATTATTGAACTAAGTGATTAAATAATTAATGATTAATAATAATAATAATAATGAATAATTCAATAATAATGAGTTATTAAATTATTCATTAATAATTATTCATTACTCATTACTCATTATTAATTATTCAACTAACAATGATTTAATAATAATTCTGAATAATTCATATATAAGTTATTGAATTAACCATTATTAATTATTCATTACTCAGTATTCATTATTAATTATTGAACTAATGATTAAATAATGAATAATAATAATAATGAATAATTGAATAATATTTAGTTATTAAAATATTCATTAATTATTCATTACTCAGTATTCAGTATTAATTATTGAACTAACAATGATTAAATTATGTTTGATAGTAATATTGATTCATATATAATAAGTTATTGAATTAACCATTCTTAAGTATTCATTACTCAATATTCATTATTAATTACTGAAATAATAATGATTAAATAATGAATAATAAAAATGAATAATTCAATAACAAAAAGTTACTGAATTATTCACTATTCATTATTAATTATTGAGCTAATAATGGTTAAATAATTAATGATTAATAATAATAATGAATAACTGAATTATTCATTACTTAGTATTCATTATTAATAATTGAACTTCCAGATCCGCAAGAGAACAGCTGAAAAATTTTATCGATGATAAAGTTTGCACTTACCTCGATATCCCTCGAGAGCCGCAACATAGACCAGAATTAAATGGAAAATTTTATTGAGGAAAAACATCGCTACTCCTTCCGTATTTTTTAACGATCACTGACAAAAGGCTTTTATATAGCGCTCATATTAATCATCCGCACATCATCTAAAAAACAACGCGCACAGGAGAAAAAAAAGAAGAGATGTAAACACCATCTCGGCACACAAGAACAAATCACCTGAAATCTCCCTTATTAGGGATTTGCCATCGCCACCCAATTACCAATTCTGGGAATTTTATTTCCCTCTTTTTTTTTTTTTTTTTTTATCTCGCCGGAAACATTTCCGCGGATCCGGATAACGTAGAATTAGCGGAACAGACGCGAGATCTATTCATTCGAGACACGTATATCTCCGCATATAAATGGAACCATCGAATAAGCGAATGCCTCCGGACATTCCCATTTACGGGGCCGAAATTATTAGATTACCGAAACATTTGCAGCTGTATCACAGAACCATATTATGCCGTTATTTATTTATCTTTTTTCTTCCCAAGAATGAACGCCGTTGAAAATATATGTATAAGAATGCAAAAATAAATAAAGAATAAATACGGGATTCGAGGAATACGCTTATTGGGTGCTAATATCGTGAGTGTGGGGTACTTTTTTATATTTTTTAAGTATATCCTTCCATACTATGAAACATGGTAAATCAGGTCCAAGAATTGAAGAATTTGAACAGACCTAGCAGCAAACTGTGACGAGAACAGCTACCAAATCTGGACTGACTATGACTTGGCTGGCGAGCCTTTCCTTGTGCACGAGCCTTAAAATTAAAAATATATACCGTACTTTTCGGATCGTAAGACAAATCTCAAATTTATGGGAGGATTTTTAAGAAAAGAATATTTTGAAAAGGTATACAAAGATGTTTTCAATTTCTTACTTAAGGGTAAAAAAATTATAAATATATATATAACGCCCCACCATTATTAATTGTCTTAGAAATCTAATGCGTATTCTAAATTATCCTTTCAATAAAGCACAGGCCCGATTCCAAATTGCGACCTAGAAATAAACTAACTGATCAGATATTCTATTCCCTTAAACGTACGCGCAGAACATAAAGTTATTTAAAACCTCCTACCGACTAACACGCGCGTGGAAAGATGAGTCAGAGGTGATTCAGAGGCATGCGACTTTGACTCATACAGTCACATGGTCAAGTCAGACGTTCGTTTCGAACCAATTATAGAATTTTAAAACCTAGTGTCAGAATCGAGTATCACATAGTATAAAAGGCTGAGCAGAGATTTTCGCGGGTACTCCTGTCTTTGTCCTTGCTTTGCTATCGCGTTTCCGCGATCTGCTTCCGACTATCATATCACTGCGAACACACATTCGCGAAACAGAGTGCAAAGTGTAGGGGAAAGCAGTGATTTATTGGTCCCGTCGCCGAGAGGAGGTTTTATGGCATCCCTCGTGCCTTTGATGATTCGTACTCAGACCGCTCCGGGGAGCGGTTTTAAGACGAAAGATCAAAGCGACGAAATACTTCCCCCGAGTTGGGTGGGAGGACTAATCGACACCAAAATGTGTCAAGGGGCGACGGGGGGAGCTGATTCGCTTGTGTGTAGATGCGCCTTATGATGTAAACGTATATTCAAGCTCCGGCAGGTTCCGGTGGCCGTTTGTTTGCTTTCTTTTGTCCATCGATAAGTTTCCTGGGCAGGCCATCTACATATGATGCAGAAGCATAATGGGGAGTGGCGATTGCCCCCCCCCCCCCGATTTTGCTACATTATCAGACACGGTACTCAGTGCCGCTCATTCAGAATTGTCTCCAAATATTGGAAGGGGAAGAAATTTTGCACACCCTAGACTCTTGAAATTGTCAGAAAGCGATCGGAAATGAAGAAGCTGAGATGAATTTCAAAGAATTACAACAAAACAAAACGAAACAAACTAAAGTAAACCAAATCCGTATTAATGAAAACTTTAAAAAAAGACAACTTAATAAGTCTCCGAACTATTCCCCTTAAATTTACTTTTTTATGTCCGAACATTTCCATTAAAAGGTTTCTGAAAGCACAGCACGTGAGATAAATCTCAAAATTCAAGTGGAGCTCGATCGACAGTTTTCTTTTCAGCCACGGGAATCGTTTGCCAGGGAAAGTCAGTCCAGATTTTCCCCCGACGTCTGCGCAGCGATGTGCGCAGAAACCGGCCACCGAGTCTGTACGGAGATGATATTTCACCACGGGATGAAGTTGAGAAACTTGAGAAGCCCAGTCAATAACAAAACCCTGCAGAATGGAAAAAACCTCCCCGGACGATATTTTTTATTTCTGCCTGTATAATATAACATGATATATGACTGGAAACTTACAAAATATACGAAAAATAAAGTTGTCAAAAGTAGGCACGTCCTTGAAAGGCTAGATTTTAACGAAAATATACTAGTAATATTAGTTCTTTTTGCGTTGGTTAAAGTGACAAAGTTTTAAAAAATGTCACTAGTTAATCATAAGTTGAATAGATATTACGGAAAACTAACATTCGAGACGTCATAAATGTAAGAACTATTACGTCATATTGACGTACTAGCTGAAAACCCGCACTTCGCAACGGAGTACATTCAAATTAAATACAACGGTCAATGTATGCAATAAATGCCAAAAATAAATAAATATATATATATTTATAATAAATACGACGATCAATGTATACATTTGATGTAAAAAAAACAAAAAAATAAATTTATAAAAAATCGTAAGGGATATTTTTATAGACAAAATAATGTAGAAGAAAATATTCAAATTAAATGTAATAGGACTTACTAAATAATATAGTACAGTTAATAGAGTACAGTTTGAGGAACATATCTTTTATTGTATTTCAATATTTTTTTGGATAATGTCCAATCGTCTGCCGCATTAGGAAGAGAAAAAAAAATTATTTTGTATATTTAGTTGTTATGCACGTGACGATAAATTTATTTAAAGTAACAGAAAAAGAAATCACGTGATCAGCATTTAATAAATTAAATTCTAAAAATTATTCTTTAAAAAATCATCAAAAATCAGAAAATGGAGGTAAAGATTCGAAAAAGATTTCATTTTAAAGGAATTTTTAGGATCTTTCTCGTGATATATATTTTATAACCCTCAAATTATTATTTTAAATGCAAACTTAAAAAGTTACTAAAAAAGCTTAAAAATTTAATTTAAAAAAATCTAAGAAGAATTTTTTTTAAATCTCTCTTAGTGCACCCCTACACTATAAGAAGAATCGCCATGCAAAATTTCAGCCCTTTAGGTCCAGCGGTTTGGTCTGTGCGTTGTATGTCTGTCAGTCAGTCATGGAACTGTTTTATATATATAGATTACTGCCCAACAGCTAGGCGCGTGTGAATTTAGTATCCTTAGCAAAGATCTTGATTTCGCTGTTTTCCAAAATCTTCTGGAAAGCAAGGTATTGATGCTTAGTGCATGTTTTACGGTCAAAAGTTATTAGTACGCTCAATAGATGTCATTTTTGGTTTCTAATTTGGATGTCCATTGAATTTTGCTCATATACTATATATTTTACATTCTATTTGTTGGTACATTATGAGATATGACAGACAAGAGACATATCTGAATATATTTCTGTGTATGGTGGGTTTTTAATAAAGATTTTGCCAAGGAAGTATGTTTATTGAGTTTTTAAGCAAAGCAAAAATAATTCTTTCTTCTAAACGGCAAAAATAATTTCATAATTAAATTAAATATTACTGTTAAATTATTAAATGCAAACAAAAATAAGATAAATACTATAATTTAAAAAATAGGATGTAAATAAATAATATTAATTAAAACTACAAAAATAAACTAATAAAATCTATAAAATTAACAAACATAAATAAAAATAAAATAAATCTAAATTAATAGAAATATATAAAAAAATTATAAAGCTAAATATAATGATAAATATAATTAAAATAATAAATATAACTGAAAATTTTTTTTAAAATTAAAATAATAAATATCAGTGAAATTTCTCTATGGAGGCCAGTCATGGTTGCGAAAAAATCATGGGTCCTCGCTTTGAGGGGTGACCGACTAAAAAAGTTTATATATATATATATATATATATATATATATATATATTTATTATGACATGGTGCTTACACCACGTAACTCTTTATCTAGTCAATTACTCTAACTAGCAATCATCAACAATAGGCCTGTGGCAAAAAATTTATTACTCAAATAACAATTAAGGACTTCATTAACATTAATTAAAACTCTCATAAATCCAGCGAATTCCCTCATCTCTCAGATCCACGACACGCGACCTACCTGTCCGAAAACAATCTATAATCTGTCCTTTGTTATTTTCACGCGTAGCAGTTGCGTGGGCGTTCAGCATCACGTGATGCGTGATATCATAGTCATGCGCTTTTCAAAATATACGTTGTTGATAAAATAGCCTGTACGCCCAACATCCGCGCTCAAGGACTCTCTTAAACTGAGAGATAGACAGCGAATCGCCATCTGTTGGCTCTTTTAATCCCCATATGGCTAATTCTTCATCTGTTAATTACTTAAATACTGTCTACAGTTTAATTTTAACCCAATTAAATCTAGTTAATTATAGTTTACGCCCTTTTATATATATATATATATATATATATATATATATATATATATATATATATATATATATATATATATATATATATATATATATATATCTCCATCCAGAATCAGAGGAAATCGTTACTGCACGGTGTTCTTTTAGTGCTTGTCTTTAGTGATTATTAAAGTCATACAGTACTAGTTTAAATAAATAAAGCAAAAATAATTATTTATCCAATTTTTCAAACGCTATTTTTTTTAAAGTTAAGAGTTTAATTGATTTTAACGTACAAATATTATTGATAATCTGTTTTGTGTACGCCGTTTCAAATCCTTTTGACCATGTTTTTATTAACTTGCTTTCTTTGTGCGTTTGTGTGTGTGTTTGTCACGTAGAAATCTTGCAATCGATTTTTAACTAACTTCCCGACTAGCTAGACATTTGAAACTTTTAGAATAGCTCAGAAAACGATGACAATGCGTTTTTTAAATACTTTTAGCCATCTTTAAGCGGAATTAAAGTAATTTTCAGTTATTTTCAGTTAATTTTGTTTTCTAGACTGGTGCAGCCATCTATCGACCGGCACGGGAACGACAAGTTATATGCAAGATAACTGTACTCCGTTAAATTGTACTCCGTAATAGAGAAAGAAATGGTACCCCTTGGGGCATTTTTACCATGTTTTTACTAACTCGCTTTCTTGTTTGTTTGTTTTGTGTGTGTGTTTGTCCCGTACAAATCTTGCAATCGAATTTTAACTAAATTCCCGACTAGCTAGACATTTGAAACTTTCAGAATAGCTCAGAACACGATGACAATGCATTATTTTAATACTTTTAGACATCTTTTAGCCAAAATCATTTTCAGTTAATTTTGTTTAGTAGACTGGTGCAGCCATCTATCGGCCGGGTGTAGCCATCTATCGACGAGAACGAAAAGTTAAACGCAAGTTAACTTCCAATTAACTTCATTTTCTTTCAAGTTGATGGGATAATTCATCAAAAAATTTTTTAAAAAGTATTTATTAATAAATAGAATTGTCAAGTTTATATGATTCAACAGAAAAATTTAAAAACATGGTATATAAAAAGTTCTTTTTCAATTCCTACTATTAGTTCACACTCTCCCTGTATATCTTGTTCAAATTTTCAATCGTTAATAAAATATTTTTTATTCACCCACTCAAGTTCAAATAACATTTTTTTTAAACTTGAAGTGGATGACACTTGATGTTAATACAGTTTTTCAAATATTAATTCATAAATTAAATTTTATTAATCGATTTTAGTTTTAAACCTAGAGCGTCTCTTGCTCTTGACTAGTAATTTCCCTCTTCTTACTCTGTAAACGGTAGCACTGCGGTAGCGCGGGCTCCTCCCGTCCTGTAGGTTCCGGGATCGAATCCCCAACCTGACAAACTTTTTCTCTCTCTTTCCCCCCCCTCCTAATCTCGCACAGTAGGCAAGGCTCTGGCAGGCAATCCTTTTCTTCAATTCCTACTATCCACACTCAAATTTTTCTTTGTTGACCTAAGTAGGGATTGACTTTAAAAAATTTTGTTTTTATATTACTTGTTATCTTGTAATTATTCCTAATAATAACAGCTTTAACAATACGTACACACAAGTGCGTTTCGCTCAGCACTACTGAAAATATATCCATAATGCGCGCACTTTGAATGATAAAAGTCATAGCCATCGTATATCATATTCAGCCTCGAAAGACTTACAGAAACAAAGACATAAAAATTTCTCCGAAGAGAAAAAAAAAAAAAAAAAAAAAAAAAAAAAAAAAAAAAAAAAAAAACGGATACATCCAAAGAAACTCGAAACTTTTGCGAAAAAACGCACGTTCCACTATTCAAAAGGATGCCGATATGTTTCAGCAAACAACAGCAACAAAAAAAAGAGGAAGAACACCTAAGAAATTCCGGAGAGGAGAGGCTCCCCAAATAAGGCAGTAGAAGTGGAGAATGTTTTATATCTTTCTTCACTCCAGTTGACAGATAGGAGATCCAGGGCGATAGCAGTGAAGGGCGCGCCAATTTCACGGTACCCCGGTTTCGTCCAAAGAATTTGACACAGACCAGAGAAGAAAGTCAGGGAGAAGGGATCAGCCGAGGAAGGGGGAAAAACTCAGCGGAGGAAACAAATATGAATAAAATTCGACTCTGGCGAAATTGTTTCTGACTTCGCATGGGTAGCTCTGAACTAAAAAGCACCCTCATTTATAAAAATTGCCGTCGCATTTTTTTTAAAATTACCAAAACAATAATGTTGACACCTTTTATCATTGGTAATACAGCTGAAGTTCAGCAATCAAGCCATTCGGCCAAATCAAGCAATAAATGTTTGTTTCTGGAAACCGCATTCCATTTCGTACTTGATGAACTTTAGTTAGGGATACGCAATTTTCGTAAAAAAAAAATTACAATATATACCCATATATATATATATATATATATATATATATATATATATATATATATATATATATATATATATATATATAAAACAGTTCCGTAACTGACTCACTGATTGACATACAACGCACAGACCAAACCGCTGGACCTAAAGGGCTGAAATTTTGCATGGCGATTCATCTTATAGCGTAGGGGTGCACTAAGAAAGATTTTTGAAAAATTCTTCTTAGATTTTTTAAATTAAATTTTTAAGCTGTTTTTTTCCTTTTTTTAAGTTTGCATTTAAAATAATAATTTGAGGGTTATAAAATTTATATCACGAGAAAGACCATAAAACTTCCTTTAAAATGAGATCTTTTTCGAATCTTTACCTCTATTTCCTGATTTTTGGTGAATTTTTAAAAGATTAATTTTTAGAATTTAATTTATTAAATGCTGATCCCGTGATTTCTTTTTCTGGTACTTTAAATTAATTTATCGTCACGTGCATAACAACTAAATAGAGAAAAAAAAAATAATTTTTTTTCTTGCTAATGCGGCAGAGGATTGGACATATTAAAATACAGTAAAAGATATATTCCTCAAACTGTACTATATTCTTTAGTACTCTATTAGATATAGTTTCAATATTTTCTTCTACATTATTTTGTCTATAAAAATGTCCCTTCCGAATTTTTTTATAAATATATATATATATATTTTTTTTTTACATCAATTGTATACATTGATCATCGTATTTATTGTATATATATATATATATAGTGGAATCTAGATCCATCGTTTTTCCGTATGTGTCGTTTATTTTATCCAGTCCCAACGATCATATTGCTTTGTTATGTTTACGCATCTATCGTTCATTTCAATCGGTCCCTTGAAAAACGATAGATCGAGATTCCACTGTGGATATATATATATATATATATATATATATACACACACACACACACACACACACACACACACACACACGCACACACGCACGCACGCACACACACACACACACACACATATATATATATATATATAACGCCCCATTATTTAATTGTCCTACCTAACGCGTATTCTAAATTATCCTGTTATCGTTTCAATAAAGCTCAGTCCTTTTTCCAAATTGCAACCTAGGAATTGACCAACTAACCAACCATATTATCCCTTAAACACACGGGCGCGAAACATTAAAGTTATTACCATGTTTTTATTAACTTGCTTTCTTGTTTGTTTGTGTGTTTGTCCCTTACAAATCTTGCAATCGATTTTTAATTAACTTCCCGACTAGCTAGACATTTGAAACTTTTAGAATAGCTCAGAACACGATGACAATGCATTTTTTTAATACTTTTAGCCATCTTTAAGCAGAATTAAAATAATTTTCAGTTAATTTTGTTTTGTAGACTGGTGCAGCCATCTATCGGCCGGAACGTGAACGAAAAGTTAAAAGCAAGTTAACTTCAAATTATCTTCACTTTCTTTCAAGTTGATGGGATAATTCATAAAAAAATTTTTTTTAAAGTATTTATTAATACAATTGTGAATAATTGTGAAGTTTATATGATTCAACAGAAAGCATGTTTAAGACACAAATTTGGGATACCCAGAACAGGTAAATTCGCTGCCTAGAAACATTACACTCTGAGACAGCATTTCATTTTTACAGAGTACAGGGGAAATAACTTCAAAAGCGCCAAAATCCTCTCATTTATGAGCTAAATGCGTAGAGCCGGTGCCATGAAATTTAGAAGAAACTACCTGCTACAAACAAAAGAGCAAAGCACTTTCTTGAAAAGATCAAAGCCGACAGGTCAAAGAAGTCCGACCCTTCTGAGAAAAAATGAATATCTTATTCAATAGACACCGATGCGTTCCAAACATCCAATAATAAAAAGAGCACCGGCTGTAATAGTTCCAAAAAGGAAGGGGGAACTGTTCGAACAAGGCCATATTTGAGAGGAAGACGTTTTATATTTTTTTCCAACTTTACCGGAGAGACAATTGGGGAGGAAAAAGTCACGGAAGAAAAAAAAGTCTTTTCCACCGAGTTCTTAATTTACGCATTTCGTCACAGCCCCCCCCCCCCCCCCCAAAAAAAAAAGAAAAAAAAAAACACGGAGCACACATGCATAGTCTTAACCATAAGCAAGCAGTTAGAAGTCTTGATCTGACTAGTCGTAATTCGCACGCGTAAGCTCAAAAGTGTCCAGATGACGTCTAGGATACATCTATGGGACCGTTAGATTTCCCGTGGACATCTACTAAACGTCATGTGGAGCAAAATGGATAACCTGTATTGTATCATCTTGAACTCTGAGTTCTCTACCACAATCTATATCTTTATGTATATAAGAGCTTGTCTGTTTGTTTGTCCGCTATAGAATCATAGACTGTTTCACCCACCGGGACCAAATTCGGCACAGTTAATGTTTTGGACCCGAGAAACTTAAATCAGGAAAAACGAAATTTGGGGCTCAATTAGTTTTTAAAAATTAATTTTTTAATATTTTTTGTGCCCGATAGAGGTGCGTCTACCCCCTGTGGATTCCCCTCGACCAGCTGCGTTAAGAGGGGTGGTTTGAGGATGACGGAGGGGGGGGGGGGGTCAAATTCCAATGCGCGGGAGAAAGAGGGTTGGGAATGACCTTAAAATCAGACGAAGGTCCGCAGACTCAAAGTTTCTTTCTTATTGTTTGTATATCATTTCAGTCGAAACGTGCTAAGCGCATTCTGTCTGGCCAGATGAACATGAAGAGCGGGAGGGCAGCCCAGTATTTTTTTGATGGAATGCATGAAATATTTTATATCTATATATCTACCCGGGCAACGCCGGGCAATAATGCTAGTACTATATAAAACAGTTCCGTGAGTGACTGACTGACAGATAAAGCACAGACCAAACCGCTGGATCTAAAGGGCTGAAATTTTGCATGGCGATTCTTCTCATAGTATATGGGTGCACCAAGAAAGAATTTTGTAAAATTCTTCTTAGATTTTTTTAAAATTAAATTTTCAAGCTGTTTTCGTAACATTCTTTAAAGTTTGCATTTAAAATAACAATCTGATGGTTATAAAATTTATATCACGAGAAAGATCATTAAAATTCCTTTAAAATGAAATCTTTTTTTCGAATCTTTACCTCCCTTTTCTGATTTTTGGTGAATTTTTAAAGATTAATTTTTAGAATTTAATTTATTAAATATGGTTTCTTTTCTTTTTGTGATACTTTAAATTAATTTTGCGTCCAGTGCATAATAACGAAATAAAATGACAAAAATACAATATTAAAATATGGTAAAAGATAAAATTTAACCACTAGACCAATAGTGATGAAAGATTTTTAAGAATTAATTCAAAGTAGTGTGTTTTTTGGATATTAAACATACAAATTGCATACATTGACCGTTGTATTTAATTTGAATATTTTCGTCTACATTATTTTGTATATAAAAATATTAGTTACGATTTTTTTATAAATACAAATATTTTTTTGTATTAATTGCAAAATATTGCAATACATTGTATACGTTGACCTTTGTATTTAATTTGAATGTACCCCGTAGCGAAGCACGGGTATTCAGCTAGCTTGTGATATAAAATAAAGCTTTCCGAAGTGGATTAGATAGATGACTGCACTTACACAGTCACCAGAAAAATTTAGAGAACTTTCGCACCTGAAATTCCTTTCGCTTCTAGCGTATTTATCAGTTATGTCCTGCCGAGTAGCCCATAGCAAGGACGCAGAGCCCGACTTTGACCCAATGGGGCCCTGGGCAAAGCAGACTTTGGGGGCCCCCTCCAAGTACAGATCAAGAGGGGAGTACAGGCCTCCCCCCCTCCCGGACCAGGTTTCCACATGAACATGTGGGACACTCATCCAGGTTCCCCATAAGTTGGGACCGGAAATTAAAAAAATGTTCGACCAACAATTCAAAAATTTGAAAAATAATTACAATAATAATAATTCAATTTACAATATTTACAATAATAATAATAGAAGTTAATTTATTAATTTAATTTTTAGTGTTAATAAATAAATACATGAAATTTTGTTTTGAAATTCAAAATAGATCAGTCTGAAGTTATTACACCCCCCGCCCCCCCCAAAAAAAAAATAATGAAATAAACCAGAAACACCTATAGATGTAAGTATGCTTTTATTATAGTGGGTGCACTGTGCCCCACCCAGGATTTTTTACTGTATCTCCCATTGCCCCCATTTACTGTATAAACCAAAAACCACATTTTCAAAAATATGTACAATTTAATATTAAATTAGGTGGGCCCCATAATTTTTGGGGCCCTGGGCAAGTGCCCCACTTGCCCATGCGGAAATCTGGGCCTGCAAGGACGAAACAGAGGTTCCAGGCTACCTGGTGCACGGGATAGGCTATGTATTGTATACCAATCCTTATACTGGTTAATCTCTGCAATTACAGTATGCCTTTCCGACAATTTCTAATATGTCTAAATTTGGAGCTACAGTTAAAAAGAATATACACGAGGACGACACCTTTATCCGTGACTGCTATTGAATGCTATGTAAATTCCTGCCACATTGAAAATTGAAAATTGTGGTGCATTAGATCAGCAGTCCGAGCTACCAAAGCCATGAAAAAGACCGATTTTTACCTAGTTTAGTGTTTAAGGCTGCTGTAGTGTAATGTTTGAAACGTAGCGCTGGTTAAAGCGAAAATGTTGTGCCCCGTGATTCCCCCCACCCCTCTACCAATCAGAGGATTGGCTGCGGGGGCGTTGAACCCAAGAGGGGTGCTGCGAATCGCGGGGAGTCTGTAATGGTGCATATACATTGGTGCAGAGTTCTCTGCCTGCAGACCCCCGACTCCTGTCATCACATTAGTCACGGTAACCCTACCCGTCCAAAGCGATGTGAATGAACACGTGTCTTCCAGATATTCCCCCATTTAGACCCCCCCCATTCTCGCCCCCAAGGTCCCTCGTGTTTCTTGATCTAGTGTCCCCCGCCCCCCACTGTCACCATTTGACCCCCGGGTTCCTTTGATGCTATGTATCCGGACCGCCAGAGGAGGCGATCCACGCATATACAGAGTACAGAGTGAACATCAATCACTGGCACATGCAGAGAACTCTGTTCCAATGTATATGCACCATCAGAAAGGGACAGACGGAGAGCGTCTCTAGTAGGAGTCGGGGTCTGGTAAGATGCAATAGGCTTGCCCACCTCGTGCTCAGAGTTTTGGTTGTAATCTTTTGTTAAATTGTCAGTAAATGTTTGTGTCGTTTAGACGACTAGTTTTACCTACCTCATTGTCCCTATGCCAGAGAAAGAATCTCGGTGTAGTGTGAATACACCACAGCTGCTGTGTACTAACTCTATTGGATTCGCTCACCTCAATGTTAACTTAAGGAGAAAATGTCTACTATTGACAGCTACATAAATGCTGATAATCCAATAAAAATGGTATTTTCAGATAGCCTCAACTTTCCTGCACCTTCCGACAGGATTCATTTTAGAAATTTCGTTCACCAAAGGAATTGAGGAGTGTTTAAAACACACTATGCCAGATTTTTTCCTCGAATAATTTAAATTTAAAATTATTTACATTTTTTTTTCAAAAAACGAAAAGTACCCCAAGTTGTAAAATTTCTTTCTTTATTTCGGAGTACAAATATATATATATATATACAGTCGACGTTCGTTAATTCGAACTTTCGGTTAATTCGTACTAATCCAAAGGCGCACAAAAACTTGTATTGGGATTAATGTTAAAAATATCTCATTAATTCGAACTAAATTTTTATCACTTCGGAGAAAATACACGCTGTATTTATTATTTTGTGTGTCAAAATCATCTGTATTTCTTTTATGTGTAAAGAGGCACATGCCTGCATTCCTAGACTATTGCATTTCCGGTAAACGTTAATGGCTATTGTATTTTTGTTTAGATTGTGGTGAAAATTACGACATTACTATGCTGACAGCTATAAATGATCTGTACGCCGCATGCGATGATGTTAAAGAAAGCACAATTAGCAATTGCTTTCGTCATGCTAAATTCATGCACGCCGAAGAGAACAATGATATCGAAGAATGTGACGATATTGATACAAATTTGAAAAAGAAGATCTGAATTTAAAAAAATTTAACGGTGATAACGTTACTTTTTCTGAATATGTAAGGGTAGATGAAGACGTGGAAGTCTGTGGAAGACTGAGCGATGATGACATAATAAAAACTATCCGAGAAGATGAAATAGAAGAGACCTTATCGAAATCAGATGAGAATACAGAGACTGTTAAGCATCCTAATGATCAAGTCATAATGGACTCTATTAAAACTCTGAAAGCATTTATTCAGATGGAACCTTCCTCTGAAAATGAATTGAAATGTTTACTTCAAATCCTGAAGCTGGCTGAACAATGTAAACATCATAAATAAAATAAAACATCCATTTTCAGTTTTTCCCAAAAGTGTAATTCATATTTTTAATTCAAGTTTACTTTCTGTTGCATATCTTCTACTTCATTTTATTATTAAGGAAAATCTGTATAGCTTTTTAATATGTTAATTTTAGATAACATAGTATAATATGTTTTCTGGGGTTATACATACTAGGAGATTTTTCTTCTTCAGTGATACACTTTTAAAGTTTTATATTTTCTCTTAACATCGGATAATTTGAACTTCGGATAATTCAAACTTTTTTCTGAGAACCTTTGAGTTCGAATTAACGAGCGCCCACTGTATAAAAAAAACACTTCTCAATCCAAGTGGATAATCCTTGGATACATTTTCTCCATAGGTTAACATTGAGGTGAGCGAATCCAATAGGGTTAGTACACAGCAGCTTTAGGCTACGGCCACACGAGCGTTTTTTCACGCTGCGTCTTTTCACGCTGCTTGAAAATCTACACAAGCCGATCACACGTGCGTGTTCTTTAACGCGAGCTCAGTCGTTTGTTTGCGCTTTCCAATGCAACATGAATCCATTTTCAATAAATGAAAATGCTGTTAACACGTTATGTTTCTTATTAATTGAACCGGCGACTTAATAAATACGTACTTAATATTTGTACTTAAAATAATACGTACTTAATATAATATGTACTTAATATAATATGTACTTAAAATAATACGTACTTAATATAATATGTACTTATAGATATATACTTATAGATATATACTTATAGATATATACTTAAAAATATAAATATGCACTTAAAATATAAATAGGCAATAATATTTTTCAATTTCTACTATTAGTTCACACTCTCCCTATATATATCTTGTTCAAATTTTCAATCGTTAATAAAATACTTTTTATTCATCCACTCAAGTTTAAATACATTTTTTTAAACTTGTAGTGGATGACACTTGATGTTAATACAGTTTTTTCAAATATTAATTCATTAATTAAATTTAATTAATCAATTTTAGCTTTAGACCTAGAGCTTCTCTTGCTCTTGAATAGTAATTTCCCTCTTGTTACTGTGTAAACGGTAGCACTACGGTAGCGCGGGCTCCTCCCGTCCTGTAGGTTGCGGGATCGAATCCCCAACCTGACAAACTTTTTCTCTCTCTTTCCCTCCCTCCTAATCTCGCACAGTAGGCAAGGTTCTGTCGTCCGACGAGTTTGTAACCAGTTGCGCCGTGTGCGTGGCTCCATTCAATTACATAGGTTACGACTCATCACGGACTGGTTTGTGACTGGAGTCAGTTATCAGTTTCTTTTGAGTTGCTCCGTGTGCAGACGGCCTTAGTGTTAAAGGGGTCATGTCTCAATCAAGGAGTTAACACTCTTTACTTAACAAAAATAAAATTAGAAAAATTTACTTTCAGAAATTAAAAATTAAACTTAAAAAAACTGCTTTCACAAAGGCCGGTTTTTTTCAATCCCGTTTTTCTCAAAACTACGATTTTGGGCTTGGCACTCTTTACACAGCAAACACAGAATTTTAATACAGGCTACCGTTAGACAATGAAAAACCATGCTTTAAGGATTTAATAAAAAGTTATTTATTTTTACAGTTTGCTGGTACATGAGAAAGAGAATATATCGACGCTGATATATTCTTATCTCTGTTGAATACATACAGCAATTTATTCAACCAGTTCAACAAGAGCTACGCAATATTGCTTTTATGCAACTTTCGCTAAGCGGGTGTGAAGATACGATTCTGGTAAACAGGTAACACATGCAACTTTTTTAAAACAGCCGCTAGGAAGCAAATTCATGAACATTGTATTTAAGATGTTAATTTACAAAAATATCTGTTAAGATGCAACTTTTATAATGCAGCAGTCAACATGCAACTTTTGGAAAACAGCAGCTAACACGCAACTTTTTGAATATAGTAGTTAGTGTGCAACTCATGCAATACAGCAGTTAATATGCGATTATTGTTATGCAGAAGTTAAAAAGAAACTTTATGGAAAGAAAGTTAACATTCAACTTCTGAAGTACAACAGTTAATATGCAACTATTGTAATGCAACAGTTAAAAAGAAACTTTAAGGATTGGTTTGGTTTGGGGCGCTACGGTCATTTTTTGCTACACGAGGGCTAATTAGACCGGGACCTACTGCTTAAAGTCGATTCTCAACGGCTACAAACGTCCATAGCAAGAGTGAGATTCGAACCTACAGACTCTGGTTCCGAATACCAGCACCCTAGCCATTCGGCCATCGTCCGGCGAAACTTGAAGGAAAGAAACTGCTAACATTCAACATTTGGAAAGAAACTGCCAACAAGAAACTTTAGGTAAAACAGCTTGAGATTCAATTTTTAGAACACAGCGGTTAAAATAAACACCTGTAAAATAACTATCCAGAAATGCTTCTAAAAACCAGATATTTTGAAAAGCAAATTTACGAAATAAATCATACAAAGAAAACAAATTATGAATGTAATTTCTAATGGATGACTTAAATTATAAAAAAGTAGTTAAATATTACACATTTTGAGCATATAATAACGTGACAATTTCTCAACTCCCAATCGATAAGATAGTTAAAATTTTACGCCATTACTATTATTAAAACAAAAAAAAAGTGTGATACGATCTTACTTCCAACGTTAATTCTCTCCTGTCACTACATTAAAACTCAGCTTCACGGCACACCAGAAATAAAATAAAATTAGAAAGGGAAAAAAACACCCGGGCACTATTTGATCAATACCTCACAGAGCCTATCCTGTTATTAATGCATGGATATCTCGAGCACACACATACACACATGCATTAATCAAATTCTCCGATTCCATACTTCACGCTATTTTTCGCCTTTGATGAATTCTGTCATGCCGTGTAGAGGCAAAATCCATCAATGTAATGAAAGAATAGCATGAAAAAAAAAAAACGAAAGAAAGTATGTTTCAGAAAGTCATCGGGGAGGCATGAAAAGAAGAAAAGAAGAAAAAAAACCGGTGAAAACTACAGCATGAAAATGTTTAATGCGGCATCATTAGATCTTTTCAAATGGCGGTAGTATTTTTGAGGGTATAGCTGATTTCGCAAGCACAAAATAGCGAATTCCTTTTTAACCCTTCAGCGGGCGAGGCCGTGTACAAAGTGCAACATTTCCGAAATTTTGAATGGTTTATTTTTACATGTAAGGTTTGAATGCTCCAAGCAGTTTCTATTTATAGCTACACCCTTTCTAATGCAGGCCTGATTTTTATGACCCTTGTATTCCTTTCCATTCATTGTTAGTCGTGATTTAATCGTGGTAAACCAGCAATTACACTGGTTTACAATACGACAAAAGCAGGAGTTGATGTCGTCGATCAGATGTGCAGCTATTACAGGGTATCCCTCGTATCACGAAGATGCACAATCTCATTGTTTTTTTAGGTTTTTGAACATAAATAGGAATTAATGCTTTATTAATGCTTTATCACTAAGGATACGCAAATTTCGCAAAGAAAATTACAATTATAAAATTTCACATTTATTCTCATATATATATATATATATATATATATATATATATATATATATATATATATATATATATATATATATATATATATATATAAGATGACCCGAGTGGTCATCTCCTGTTCATAAATACATCGTGGCCGAAACAATAATAAGATTCGAATACAATGAATAAATTTGTTTATTGCAGCTAAAACATGACATTACAGCCAACGTCCAGCTTTCATCTGGCGAGTGTAGAAGTAGCTATCAACGGGTTGCCATAAATTGGCGAAGAAGGTTAATATTGCAAAAGACGGCAAGGTTACCATAGAGTGAAAGAACTCTGATTACAGGCGACTAGAGGTGGTTAAAATTTATTACACACACACACACACACATAAATTTATTACACACACACACACAATATATATATATTATATATACATTTATTAAAAAATTTCGCATTTATTATAAGAAATCCCAATTTTACTTACTTGGTTAGGTAAGTATAAAAATTCTTAGCTAAAAGCTAACATTGTAGTAGTCTCCACATTCTCTTCCTTAAGTCTTTAGCAATAAGTAATAAGCAAGTTTCGAGGGTGAGATGTCTCAGTTAAAGACCGTGGATGGTTTTAGATAAGCAATTATGTTAATAAATTATTACTATTATTACCAAATTTTGCTTAAAAAGCCGTTTATCACCGAGTTTTCGCCGAAAAGAAGTAAAAAAAAATTCGCATTTATTCGCTCATATCGGCAAATTTCGCATTCATTCGCATCTATGTCGTAAATACGAAAATTTACGTATCCCTAGCTATAGTGTTTGCTTATTTTTTGAGTTAGTAATTTTTCTGTTACATTTCGCAGAAAAAAACGGTTTTAGATGCAGTTGTTGTTCATTGGATCTCTGTGCAGCCATCCTTACGCTTTAAATCTTCCTCGATTATCCGAGGTTGAATATTTTTTCCAACATCCCCTCTCTCTCTTTTATTAATCTTTTCTCTACACCCACAGTTATTCCTTCATTACCTATAAACCCAAACTTTTAAAACTTTTTCTAATTTAATTTAATTTTTTCACACACACTCTCAGTACTATTATAATCAATTTTAGAGAACAATAATTTTTAGAGAACATTTATTCGCTCGTATCGACAAATTTCGCATTCATTCGCATCTATTTCATAAATGCGAAAATTATGTATCCTTGCTTATTACTACAAATTCCACCCTCCCCCCAAGCAACACACTTCGTAGTAAAGAAAAAAATAATCCTTCAACATTCCACTGACTAATATAAATACTTTCTATTCCAGCAGTACTTTCAAACAAAGCACCCCATCCCGCTGCCACAAATAGACATCCTTTCAGAAGGTAACTCACTTTCCATCTATTCACTTTCATGCACATCACTCGATGGCCGACGGCGGATGACGAAAAAAAGATCCGAGGAAGATTGACAATCAATAACCTACTCCGTTTCTGGCACACTATTAGGAGGGTCCTGCCCATTCAGCCCACGAATCCCCCGTTCTGATACGAGCATCTCTGCGCCAGAGTGTAGCCAGTATCCGTAGGAAAATGTTTTAAACTTTCCCGAGAAAGAAAAAAAAAATAAGCAGGATTTTCTATCTTCACATCACCACCAGTTTTCTTTTTTTTGTATTTATATATAAAAGGTTTGTAGATTTTTTTCCCCCTGCTTCCTTTTAAGGATCGGTTAGGAGAGTAACTATTCTTTCAAATAGAAGAAAGCGTGAAATGCAAGTTTTGGCGACTAAAACGAATGGAAAAGATTTTACATCGATACAGCTATAAAACAGCATAAAGGAAGGCCCCCCCCCCCCCATGTATAAAATACTATAGACACCCATTTCTTGAGTAGAAAAAAAGTACTTTCAAGAAACGTTTAGTTTTTCTTCATTCTTTATTTTGTAAGAAAAATTTATACTATTAATGCTTGCAATTTTTTTTTCACCGGCCCTTACTTACATCACATTTTTCAGTAAAAATAAACCTGCTGTGGCCATTCGCCAGAACAGTCACATAACAACCGAGGCCTGTTGGCTTCAGGGAGAAAGTTAACTTGATCCCGACAGTAAAAAAATGAAACCCTAGGTGACATTTTAACTAATTTAATGAAAACATAACAATTATTTACAGAATTACACAATTTTAACAATCATACAGGCTCACACGAAAATATGCTGCTACCAGCTCGGAATCATTGGATCGACTGCCAAACATCTTTTCTCAGCAAGCAGAGTTCAGAGGGTGTCGGAACGTCGGCAAGAACTCTAGTAGTTGTTTCCGTCCAAGGAGTCAGTGAGAGTTTTAGGAATTGCTTCTTACGATTCCGGCGGCTGTTTGCAAGGCCGCTTTACGCTGCTCAGCATCATGAGAGTTTTTGGGAATCAGTTAGTGATGGTTCACAGTTTGAGGGGCTACACATATGAGAGTTTTTACGTAATGATGCCCTGTTTAAACCAGTTCGTTACACTTCTATTTTATAATGATCTTTATTTTTGTATACCCGGGACACATTCCGACAGTCACCGTTCACTTTCCACCTCTGAACCACGTAAGCCACAGTCGATTTTCGGTAATTCAGCTCGCTAGATATGTCCCTTAAGGATCGGTCATTTCTGTGATACTCGACGATTACACCTTTCTCGAAATCAATCAGATAACTCTACACTTCGTGGCATCTTGCATGCGACTAATGCTAATGTTTTTTCATACACGATATTTAACGGCGGAGGGCGTGACGTATATCAGGACCGCAGATATCTTAATTTGCATGGATGTCCAAATACTTATTGGTAGATAGTGTATTCATAAGAATAAGCGAGTTAAAATGAAAGAGCTTAATTAGAAGAAATCATTCACTACTTTATTTCTACGTACTTTACCACATAAATAATTTTTGAAGTGATTTATATTGGTCCAACTTAAAATTACATCCGCACGTTATTCAGAGTTATAAATCACACAAGTCATATTCGAAAAGATTTATACTGGTCCAACTTACACCCATACGTTAGTCACAGTCATAAATCACACAAATCATTTTTCGAAATGATTTTTACTGGTACAACTTAAAAATTCATCCATACGTTATTCATAGTTATACATGAGACAATTCCTTTTCAAATTGATTGCTCCTGGTCCAATTTAAAATTACATTCATACGTTATTCACAGTTAAAAAGCCCTCAAATCGCTTCCGAAATGATTTATATTGGTCCAGTTTAAAATCACATTCATATGTTATTCACAGTTTTAAATCGCGCACATTATTTTTTAAATGATTTCCACTGATCCAACTTAAGATTACACCCATACGTCATTCCCAGTTATAAATCAAATAAATCATTTTCGATGTGATTTCTACTGGTCCAAGTTAAATTAACATTCATATGTTATTTGCAGTAATAAATCGCACAAATCCTTTACGGAATGATCTATACCGGTCCAATTTAAGATTGCATCAATACGTTATTAACAGTAATAAATCCCACAAATCACTTCCGAAATGATTTACATTGGTCCAACTTAAAATCACATTCATATGTTATTCACAGTTTTAAATCACGCAAATTATTTTTTAAATGATTTCTACTGGTCAAACTTAAAATTACATCCATATGTCATTCCCAGTTATATATCAAATAAATCCTTTTGGATACGATTTCTACTGGTCCGACTTAAATTAACATTCATTTGTTATTTACAGTAATAAATCGCACAAATCCTTTACGGAATGATCTATACCGGTACAACTTAAGATTGCATCTATACGTTATTCACAGTAATAAATCCCACAAATCACTTCGGAAATGATTTATATTGGTCCAATTTAAAATCACATTCATATGTTATTCAGTTTTAAATCACGCAAATTATTTTTTAAATGATTTCTACTGGTCAAACTTAAAATTACATCCATACGCCATTCCCAGCTATAAATCAAATAAATCATTTTCGGTACGATTTCTACCGTTCCAACTTAAATTAACATTCATGTGTTATTCACAGTAATAAATCGCACAAATCCTTTACGGAATGATCTATACTGGCCCAATTTAAGATTGCATCAATACGTTATTCACAGTAATAAATCCCACAAATCACTTCCGAAATTATTTACATTGGTCCAAATTAAAATCACATTCATATGTTATTCACAGTTTTAAATCGCGCAAATTATTTTTTTAATGATTTCCACTGGTCCAACTTGAGACTGCACCCATACGTTATTCACAGTTACAAGTTCTCTCTCTTAAACACATTCTTTAATATTTCGACTCGCTCTTCCGATCGAAATCTAACCATAAAGTTTTTGCCTCCCCCTAAAAGAGCTTTAAATGTATACATCCTTTTAAGATAACCTACTTTCTGTCTGTTCGCGCTTTGTATGTAATCTTCACTTTTCGATAGCTAACGGCGGACCGGGGAGAGAGAGAGCGAGGGGGGGGGCGAAAATCAATAACTCATATTCCGTTTTTAACAAAAGGAGGCAGCAGACCGTAGGCGATGAAAGCTCTTCCAAAACCGCCAGACACTCAGTTCTTCGCTCTGGATATAAGTAACTGCGAGAAAATATTCATGGAAAAGTTCTCCAGAGGAGAAAAGAAATAAGTTTTTTAGCTCGCTCTTTCACCACCTGCCTTCTAAAAGGGTTGAAATTATTCGTGAAGTACGTTTTCTCAGGCACACGTTTTAAACTGTAAATGCGAGGGAGAACAATGAAAATTTCAAGAAGAAAATATAGCCATGTCAATAAGTGTGCATTTCTATTCACGCACGCTTACAGTTCAGAGTAAATTTTCATTCAGAATTGCATTAATAAGCGTGAATTTTCATTCACAAACATATATATATATATATGATCGTACATTTTTACTTACACTCAAATTTATGAATGCACTATTTCCATTCACACTTTCCTTTGTGAACGTAAATAAATCTTACACACATTTATGAGAGAAAATTTTCATCCGCACTAACATTTCTGAGCACAAATTTTCATTCACACGTTTACGAGTTAGAATTTTCATTCACTCATTTACGAGCACAAATTTTCATTCACACGTTTACGAGCACAAATTTTCATTCACACGTTTACGAGCACAAATTTTCATTCACACGTTTACGAGCAAGAATTTTCATTCCCACGTTTAAGAGCATAAATTTTCATTCACACGATGCTTATTTTACTATACACACAATTATAACGTAAGTTTTCCTTCACACAATTACCAGCAGAAATTTTCATTCATACGACGCTTATTTTACTGAATACGCAATTTTTTTTTTTGTACAATTGTGTAAATTTTCATTCACCTTTCATATTTATTTAGATATTTTAAGGTAAAAATCTTGCACTCACTTTTCTTATTGAGAGCGCAAACTCTTATACACTCATTCTATGCCAAAATATTTCATTCTCACATTTATTATATTTTTTTATGGCAAAACATGAAGTTGGGCGAATGTTCAACTCAACTTCATCGAGCTGTTTTTCTGTAACGTTCAATGTTATATCCAGCATGTCTTAAGCGAATCATCTAGAGCTAGAATAAACTTGCTATCGTTGTTATATGTAACAATCACTGCCTGGTAGTTTATATTGTAAATGTAATTACGTTTATCGATTAAACGTATTAACTATCGTTTAATGTTGTCCTAATTTTAACCCTCTAAGTGTCTGAGACGTATTTCTCCGTCACATACTTTCAAACCTGAAAAGTGTTTGTGACATACTATTTCATCCTTAATTTGGTGTTCAAAACTATCTCAGATGGTAAAATTTTGACGCTTTTGAATACCAAGCTAACGGATGGAATAATTCGTCAGAAACGGTTTTTCCAGCTGAATGCATTACACTGAATTCATTAGTCTTGCTTATTCCCTGATCAGCATTAACGCTCTAAGCGTAGAACAGTTTAACCCTCTAAGCTTTACCGACACATAGCTTTCAACTTGAAAAATGTTTGCGACAGATTATTCTATCCTTAATTTGGCGTTCAAAACTGTCTCAGATGGTACAATTTTGACACTTGTGGCATACTATTTAATCCTTAATATGGCATTCAAAACTGTCTCAGATGGTACAATTTCGGTGCTTTTGAATACCAAGCTAAAGGATGGAATAATTCGTAAGAAACTGATTTTTTAGCTGAATGAATTAAATTGAATTCATTAATTTTGTTTATTCCCTGATCAGCTTTAACTTTTTAGTGTTAGAGCACTCTAAGCTTCATCGACACAGAGCTTTCAACTTGAAAAATGTTTGTGACAGATTATTCCATCCTTAATTTGGTGTTCAAAAGTGTCTCAGATGATGCAATGTCGAGGTTTTTGAATACGTAGCTAAAGGATGGAATAATTCGATAAGAAAAAGGTTTTTCCAGCTAGAAGAATTATACTAATTAATTAATTTTGTTTATCCCCTCATCAACTTTAAACCTCTACGTGTTTGAGACCTCTAAGCTTTACCGACACAGTTTCCACTTGAAAAATGTTTGTGATAGATTATTCCATCCTTAATTTGGTGTTCAAAAGTGTCTCAGATGGTACAATTTTGAAGTTTGTGACATACTATCTCGGACTTAATTTGATGTTCAAATCTGTCTCAGATGGTGCAATTTCAACGCTTCTGAATACCTAGCTAAGGGATGGAAAAATTAGTAAGAAACGGTTTTCCCAGCTAGAAGAATTATATTAAATTAATTAATTTTGTTTATCCCTTGAACACCTTTAACCCTCTAAGTG
This sequence comes from Dolomedes plantarius, assembly GCA_907164885.2. NCBI lineage: Eukaryota > Metazoa > Arthropoda > Arachnida > Araneae > Dolomedidae > Dolomedes > Dolomedes plantarius. The sequence goes on along the minus strand of OU015499.1, from coordinate 92,031,482 downwards.
TTTGAGACCTCTGAGCTTTACCGACACAGTTTCCACTTGAAAAATGTTTGTGACAGATTATTCCATCCTTAATTTTGTGTTCAAAAGTGTCTCAGATGGTACAATTTTGACGCTTCTGAATAATCAAATTAGAGAATGGAATAATTCGTCAAATATGCTTTAAGAGGTAGATAAAAAAAGTCTCAAACAGTTAGAGGGTTATAAAGGGCAAAAAAAGAAAGGTGACAGACTTATATTGGAGAAAAACGCATTAAGAAGTTTCATTGCTTAAAGTGAAAAAAAAATATACAACCATAACAGCTTAAAATTTCTTAAAACATTTAATAAAAGAAAACTCCAGACTACACTCGAACAAACATCTAAAAGAATATTTCCACATTTATGAGAAACGACAGCGAAAGCGAAATAAAATGCTAACATCAAATACATGTTTAATTTCCGCATATATATAAAAAAAAAACTATAATCCTTTCCCGAACATTAAATTGAAAAAAAATGGACCAAAAATTGCTAGCATAAGACATTTGTTTCAATTTTACCCTTGCTTGGTAGTACTAACCGGTTAAGATTTTTGTAGAAGGTAAGAGAATTATTTCTTGCTTTAAAATAAAATTAAAAAAAGGAAAAGAAATAAGACGGGGAAAAGAACTTTTAAGAAAGTAGATTAAAAAATGCATTAAGTCGAGCACGAAATAAATTTCTCTGTTACTTCCTTCTCCATTTTTTTTTCTTAACTAATATAATTTTTTTTAAAGGGTTCAGATTCAATTTACTCGAAGATTTTTCTGGGGCAGTTTCCTTAAATTTCTCACATATTGTGCGTTCGTGGAAAAAAAAAAATTCCATAATTTCGGAGGCACTGAAAAAAAGCATGCAATTTTTTCTTTTTTTTTTTCAAAAGAGGAACATTTCAGAACGGTTCATAGAATTTCATGCTACTTAAAAATTACCCCCAAGTTATAAAGACGGTAAAGAAAAAAAAATTGTATTAAATGCTGAGCTTACTCTACATGCATGATCTGTGTTTGCATGGCCATGAAAAAAAAGTACCGAGTTACTTTATTATTAGAATTGCTTGAATTCAGTGAAAGAATCTATTGATTGGATTTGATTGGCGTCGATCGATACAAAAGAAACAGTTTGAATTCCATTTTATTTTCCAACTCCCGGTCACAATTCCATTGGATTTCTTAGAAGCATTGAAATATTAGTAATTCAGCGAGAGGGATTTATGGGTGGGACTTATTTAATGCAACAATTGGATTATAATTTTAAAATATTAGTTAAATGCTAAGGAATACGGGTGGAAATTATTTATTGCAAATATCGGCTAATCATTTAAAAATACTTATTAAATGCTAAGGATTATGGGTGAGATTTATTTAATGCAACTATCGGCTTATTATTTAAAAGTATTAATCAATGCTAAGGATTATGGGTGGGAATTATTTAATGCAAATATCGGATAATCATTTAAAAATACTTATTAAATGCTAAGGATTATGGGTGAGATTTATTTAATGCAACTATCGGCTTATCATTTAAAAGTATTAATTCAATGCTAAGGATTATGGGTGGGAATTATTTAAGGCAACTATCAGCTTACAATTTAAAAAATAATAATTCAGTGCTAAGAATTACGGGTGGAAATTATTTATTGCAACTATCGGCTTATAATTAAAAAATAATAATTCAGTGCTAAGGATTATTGGGTGAGAATTATTTAATCCAACTATCGGCTTATAATTTAAAAGTATTAATTTAATGCTAAGGATTATGGGTGGGAATTATGTAATGCAACTGTCGGCATATCATTTAAAAAGAGTAATTTAGTTCTCGGTATTATTGGGTGGTAATTATTTAATGCAACTAAAAGTTCATCATTTAAAAAAAAAGAAAAAAAAGAGTGATTTAGTGCTAGGGATTATGGGTGCGAATTACGTAATGAAACTATCGACATAAAAAGTATTTCAATACTAAGGAATCTGGGTAGGAATTATTTAAAACAAATATCGACTGATCTAATTAGAAAAAAAAGTGGTGAGGATTATGGGTGGGAATTTTATGCAACTATCGGCTTATTTATTTTAAAGGAGTAATTTAGTGCCAAGGATTATTGAGTGGGAATTATTTAATTTAATTATCTGCGTATCATTTAAAAAAGTAATTCAACGCTAGGTATTAAGAGTGAGATTTATTTAACATAATTATCTCATTAATAATTAAAAAATTCATTCAGTGCCAAGGATTATGGGTGGGAATTATTTAATGCAACTACCGGCTTATCATTTAAAAAATTTATTTATAAAACTCAAAAAAATTTATATCAAAACTTACAATACAGATTAAATATTTTAATTAAAAATAAAATTTCCAAAATTTTAATCATTTTGTATTTTTATCAATTACAAAATACTTTTCGATTGACTAAGAAATAAAAATCTACATTTTTAATAATTTTTATATTCCTCCATTCATAAACTTAATCATGGCTAAAACGAATTCATAGTTTATCATCCACAAACATTTATCAAACAGTTACAAATATTAAAAGGGACTATGTATTAAAAATACAGTCTCAAACAGACAGAACCATTAAGGACCTACAGGAAGTGTCGGGAGGAAACTGCGTTTCCTGCGCCAAGCCCTCCAACATAGGTTTCTTTGCCGAAATGGAAAAATCTGATTGGATAGGAAAGGTGACAGGAAAGGAAGATTCTGGATCCGAAAGCTATTTTGAGAAGTTTTCCCCCGAAAGGATCAACTACGCAAAAAAAGAAAGTAGCCATTACAGAAAGCTATTGATTATTGCTAAAGAGGACACAGCTTTCATCAAAAGGTTTTTGATGATTTGTTACCTTGACAAGCAAAGTATCATACATATATATATATATATATATATATATATATATGTGTGTGTGTGTGTGTGTGTGTGTGTGTGTGTGATGCTAGGAACGTAAGCTATAATTAACTAGATTTAATTGGGTTCAAATTGGGCAAATTAGCGTTAAACGGTAATTTACTAAAAGAAATTCACTATTTATTAACACCGGAGTACGCTTTCAATCTCTCGGATTAAGAGAGGCCTTGATCGAATCGCAGAGGATTGCGTCATATTCTCGACTGTTCGAAAGAGGATGAGAATGAATCATGGTCATGTGACGCTCAACGCTACGCAATTGCAAACGAAGGCACATTAGGGATTATTTTTCGGAGATGTAGGACGCGCGTGTCGAGGGCTGAGAGAATGAGGGAAATGGCGTTTTAACTGGATTGATTGGGTAATTAATGTTAACTTTTTCCTTACGGGGAGGGATAGCATATGTCACAAGTATATGGACCCAAGAATGAATACATACATATATATATATATATATATATATATATATATATATATATATAATCCCCTTAATGGCCGTTCTTACAAAGGGGGTATGAAATTTCCCGTTCTAAAGAGGGAATTGGAAAAATTGGCCCAATTACGTTTGATTTACGTCTTACAGTCGATTTAATCGCATTTCATTCAGTAGAATCTCACCTGATTTATAGAGGCTTTTAATGTGCCACAACTAGAATTCCCGGTCTTAAAAACGGTAACGGAACGACTTTGATGATGAGATCGAAGAGCAGATTAAAAAAAAAAAAAAAAAATAAAAAAAATCCCAGTGTGGATGTTGCCTAACAAATAACCTGTTGACCAACCCTGTCAGAGATCATGTATCATACTTCAGAGAATTTCGATTCCAGGAGTTTCAAATAATTGTCAAAATAGGAAGGAAAAAAAACCCACTAAAAGCAACAACATTTGGCTTTCCATTTAAAGAAAAAAAACCACGAAAATATTTTGAACCTCCCTAAAAGCATAGCCTCGTATAAGATTAAATAACATACAGTGCTTTTTTTATTTTACCGAAAAATTTTTCCCATGGTTTCACGATCGGCAGAACGTTACACTTCTAGAACTCCCCCCCCCCCACCCCCAAATTCTTCAAAGCCTTCGGCAAAAGAAAAGAAGGGAAGTGAAAAATATCACAGTTTCTCACCTAAAGACGAAAAAGAAAAAAAAAATCTGATAACTATTTTTTTTAAAGAACTTTAAGGACGTTTTCAAAAAAAACCTTTTCCCTTGTCTTGTGTCGTTATCAACGATATGAAAAAAGAAGGAAAAAACTCGGTGAAAACAGGAATATAATCATAATAATAAATAACATTTACAATTATACCAACTCAAAAAAAATTAATTGCAATAGAGATTTTTGCCTTTTTACAGCTGTTAACGTGGTTGAAATTTTGAATATAAAAGCTGCACAACTGTACGGAACTCGTTAATACATACATACAATACTTAGTCTGCTGTGTACTAATCCTATTGGATTCGCTCACCTCAATGTTAACCTATGGAGAAAATGTGTCCAAGGATTGCTGACTTGGATTGAGATTTTTTTCTTAATTGTACTCCGTAATAGAGAAAGAAATGTTACCCCTTGGGGCATTTTTACCATGTTTCTACTAACTGGCTTTCTTGTTTGTTTGTTTTGTGGGTGTGTTTGTCCCGTACAAATCTTGCAATCGATTTTTAACTAACTTCCCGACTAGCTAGACATTTGAAACTTTCAGAATAGCTCAGAAAACGATGACAATGCATTATTTTAATACTTTTAACCATCTTTTAGCCAAAATCAATTTCAGTTAATTTTGTTTTGTAGACTGGTGCAGCCATCTATCGACGAGAACGATAAGTTAAAAGCAAGTTAACTTCCAATTAACTTCATTTTCTTTCAAGTTGATGGGATAATTCATCAAAAAATTTTAAAAACTATTTATTAATACATAGAACTGTCAAGTTTATATGATTCAACAGAAAATTTAAAAACATGGTTTATAAAAAAATCCTTTTGATCTTGTAATTATTCGTATTTTTAAATACAAATAATATTTTAAACTAGATAATACCCGTCAAAACTTGACGGTAAAATACAAATCGTTTTAAAAGCACTATTAAAAGTAATATTTAAAATACAATAATAAACAGAAATTAAAAACATTATCATCGTAATAGAATGCTTTACGAAAAATCACATGAAAGCCACATATGAGCACATGAAAGCCACGTGTGTTGGCAGTTTAGAAATATCCAATTAAACACTTTTAAAAATTTAAGAAAATTTTGCGGTTATGTTAGGTATTCGCTTTGAAAAGCACGCTACCGTACAGACAGTTTTGAACATATCACTACGCATGCGTTGAGTTTGCAACGTTCCGAAAATACTAAATTTGGCATTATTGTAATATCTGGTTAAAATATATATATTATATGGTTAAACATATAAATATATATATATATATATTAAAAAAAATAATATAATGAAAAACTGTTTTAGTGTGAAAAAAATTCTCTGATTAATTTTTTCTTAAATTAACGACGATGAATGAATCACGGTGAATGAATGACTCACTCGTGTTTACCGTTTCCAAGTTCTGAGTATATAAATACTTGTTATTAATTTAATTGAAACACTATGGTAACGCGAAAGGTGGCGGAAAAATGATAATTCTCTAATGAATATGAAAGTCACAACGAAAATACGTTACAATGAAAGGATATGAGAACTGTTTTAAACGGTGGCGAGCGGTTTTGAAAGTATCATAACCGTTTATTACAGCCGTCTAAAAATCGAAACAAAGTTGATTTGTGTCGCCATTACGTTGTTTCTAATAAATTATTAGGGTTTAGATAGAAAATAATATTTTTGAACTTTACTTTAACTTGTTAAGCCTCACAAAACAAAATGGTTGCCATAGGCTGATATATTTATGAAGCGGTCGCTCCGGAAACGTTCATGACAGATACATACATACACAGAACACGGCAACTATTAGGGGAATTTAAAATTATTCGGAAAAAAAAATCCTGTATAGTGTGTTTTAAACGCCCATTAATTCCACGGACTGGTTTGTGATTGGAGTCAGTTATCAGTTTCTTTTGAGTTGCTCCGTGTGCAGACGGGCTTAAACTTAATTTACCAAACTACAACACCTTGAAACTTCGCCAAAGGAGTCCTAATCCACATTCCTCCTCGCTCTGATTTTAGACAATCTCCTAGTAATAACGACATTTCTTTAAAGGGGAAAAAATATATATATAGCGCGTGGGAGAATAAAACTGTAGCAAACTGGAAACGACGTTTCTTCCGCCAAGAAAATTTTCCTGTATATTATTTTTTCCCCTCCTTCGATCCTTAAAAACTTTATATGTTCGCAACTATCTCCATTTTCACTATAGCCTTCGGGAGTGGATGGAGGGAAAAAAAAAAGACTTAAGGAAAAATCAAACACCAGCTTTTCCCTCAGAAGAGGGAAAAAATAATAATGAAATACGAAAAAAAAAAAAAAAAACTCGCCAAGGCGTAATATTTTCGAGAGCTGTATATATATGAAAAAAAAAAATCGCGCATCGTATTTTGTGTGGGCAGAGCAAAGAGAAAATTTCCAGGAGAGTTGAAAGTAATGACAATTTCATCTTCATACCTGTTTATCGCCCGCCCACGTGCCAAACACTTTTTCTGTCCTGTTTTCAATTTTCTCGTATTACGTTTGAGCGTTGGAGGAAAAAAAAAATGGAGTTTCAAAAGATGAGGTTCTATTGATTTGACATTTTAAGAAAGGATTGGATTACTTTGGAACGAGTATCGTGATACGTAATTTCTCTAACTAACAGTCTCACGCGTCATTTTGGGCGACGATTTGGGTTTCACTTATTGAACCGCTCTAGATGCGGACGACGCTGATATCGCGTTCTAGGTATTCTGTTAATTTTAGAGCGCCACTCAATTTTCGGGCCGTATTGAATTTTTAAGGTATCTGAAGAGCGGAAAACTGTATTTTACAGTCCAATAAATTTTATAATGAATTTGAATACGGGGAGACGTTATCATGTTTTTATTAACTCGCTTTCTTGTTTGTTTGTGTGTGTGTGTGTGTGTGTGTTTGTTCGGTACAAATCTTGCAATCGATTTTTAACATAACTTCCCGACTAGCTACACATTTGAAACTTTTAGAATAGCTCAGAACACAATGACAATGCATTATTTTAATACTTTCAGCCATCTTTAAGCAGAATTGAATTCATTTTCAGTTAACTTTGTTTTGTAGACTGGTGCAGCCATCTATCGGCCGGGAAGGAACGAAAAGTTAAACGCAAGTTAACTTCCAATTAACTTCATTTTCTTTCAAGTTGATGGGATAATTCATCAAAAAAATTTAAAAAAGTATTTATTAATCATAGAATTGTCAAGTTTATATGATTCAACAGAAAATTTAAAAACATGGTATATAAAAAGTTCTTTTATCTTGTAATTATTAAGGTATCTGAAGAGCGGGGAAACTGTATTTTACAGTCCAATAAATTTTATAATGAATTTGAATATTTGAATACGGGGAGACGTTATTCTACTAACTATGATTCTGGGAAATATTGCTTCTAAGAAATGCCAATCATTTTAAAAGATATTGCCTCGAAGAAATGTTATTGACTAAAATGTTTTCAGTATTTTTTGTTAAACGGCATATTTGAATTTACACAAATTGATAATTAAAATTATTTCTATTTTATTCAATTAGTATAAAGAGTCTTACAGCAGCTATCTATAAGAATGGATTACATATTCAAATGACAGATAGAAGCCTTAATCAACCGTAAAGAAATGGACTACATGTTATGATCAAGCGCTGTGCACCCTAATTATATTTAATCAGTATAGGGTGCATTATAAAAGCTAGATGTAAAAGATGAATATTGTATTTTAATTATGAATAGAAGTCTAAATCAGCCATACATAAATGGACTACATATTAAGATCATGCGCTGCGCACCCTATCATATTCAATCAGTATAGGGTGCATTGTAAGAACTAGATATAAAGGATGAATATTGTATTTTAATTATGAATTTGATTTTAATTATGCCTTAATCAGCCCTACATTAATGGACTACATAATATGATCAAGCGCTGTGCACCCTAATTATATTTAATCAGTATAGGGTGCATTATAAAAGCTAGATGTAAAAGATGAATATTGTATTTTAATTATTAATAGAAGCATTAAGCAGCCATACATAAATGCACTACATATTATAATTAAGCACTGTGCACCCTAATCATAATATTTAATCAGTATAGGGTGCATTATAAGAGCTAGATATAAAAGATGAAAAATGTATTTTAATTATGAACAGTAGCCTTAATCAGCTATACATAAATGGACTACATATTATGATCAAGCGTTGTGTATCATAATCATATTTAACCAGTAGAGGGTGCATTATAAGAGCTAGATATAAAGGATGAAAAACGTATTTTAATAATGAATAGAAACCTTAATCAGCCATAAAGAAATGGACTACATATTATGATCAAGCGCTGAGTACCCGAATTATATCTAATCAGTATAGGGTGCATTACAAGAGCTAGATATAAAGGTTGAATAATGTATTTTAATTATGAATAGAAGCCTTAATCAGCCATAAAGAAATGGACTACATATTATGATCAAGCGCTGAGTACCCGAATTATATCTAATCAGTATAGGGTGCATTACAAGAGCTAGATAGAAAGGGTAAAAAATATATTTTATTCATGGAAGGAAACCTGAATAACCCGAAGGAGGTGGACTACATATATGATTAAGACTTATGAACCAAAATTATATCCAATAAATACAGGGAGCCTTTCAAGATTTATTGATAAAACGTTAAATAACATATTTGAATGACGGATAGAAGCCTTCATCAGTCATAAAGAGATGAACTACATATAATGATGAAGGATTATATACCATAGTTATATTCAGTTAAAATAGGGAACCTGATAGGAGCCATCTAATTAAGGATTGCCTTACACATTTTAATTACGGATAAAAGCCTTAAATCAGCCATACATAGATGAACTACATATTATGATGGATTATGTACCAAATTTATATTCAATTACTATAGGAAACATTACATGAGCTAACCATAAAAGATAGAAGCCTTAAACAGCCATAAAGACATGGACTGCATATTACGATCAAGGATTGTATAGCATACTATCTTTAATCAGTATAGAGTGAATTACCAATGGACTACATATTATGATCACATTATGAGCTAGATATAAAAGCTGGATAATGTTTTTTAATTATGGATAGACATGAAAGAACCGAATGAGATATACTATGTCACAATTAAGGATTATAAACCATGATAACATTCAGTCAATTTAGGGAGAATTACAAAAAAAAACTATCAATGAAGAACTGCAATACAAATTTTAATAAAAGATTAAAACCTTCATAAGACATGAAAAGATTGGCTACATTTTATGATCAAGGGGATATATGGTTCCCACCTATATCCCCCCCTTAACTTCTAAACGGTGACAGCTTATGCCATAATGTTGGTGTTTAGGTATAGTAAAAATGCTATGCGCTACTCGATGAGACAACTTACGCCATCTACCGGCAAATTTTAGAATTAGCGTTTTTATCTCAAAAACGGTACGAGATACGGGAAAAAAGTCAATTACAAAGTTATTCAACATCATCGATTTAGCAAGAAAAGACACTTTGCGCACATTAAAACTCAAAACAGAATGTAAAAAACTTTTGTTTGGTCGTGATTTTCAACACTATGGCGTCTTGAAACACGAGCGAAGCTCGAAAAGACTACGATAAAGCTGGAAAGTGTAGTGGCTAATAGAGAGCCTTTTCAGCAACATAAATAAATGATCCTGAAGATAGGGAAGTGTCTTAGTTTCTTTCTTCCACTCTTTATGACATGACAATTTTCGAAATCGTGACCAAACAAATGTTCATTTTCTACATTCTGTTTTGAGTATTAATGCGCGCAAGGTGTCTTTTATTACTAAATCGATGATGCTGAATAACTTTGTAATTGACTTTTTCACCGTATCTCGTACCATTTTTGAGATAAAAACGCTGATTCCAAAATTTGCCGATAGATGGCGTTGTATGTTGTCTCATCGAGTAGCGCATAGCCTTTTTACTATACCAAGACACCAACTTTATGGCCTAAGCTGTCACCGTTTAGAAGTTAACCTTTTCCTTACGGGGTGGGATAGCATGTATCCCAAGAATACGGGCCCATGAATGAATATATATATATATATATATATATATATATATATATATATATATATATATATATATATATATATATATATATATATGTGTGTGTGCGTTTGTTTATATATATATATATGTATATATGCATGCATGTATATATATATATATATATACATATATATGCATGCATGTATATATATATATATATATACATATATATGCATGCATATATATATATATATATATACATATATATGCATGCATATATATATATATATATATATATATATACATATATATGCATGCATATATATATATATATATATATATATATACATATATATGCATGCATATATATATATATATATATATATATATATATATATATATATATATATATATATATATATATATTCATTCATGGGCCCGTATTCTTGGGATACATGCTATCCCACCCCGTAAGGAAAAGGTTAAGGGGGGGGGTGGGTGTAACAGATATAGGTGGGAACCCTGTATAATACTTGATCATAAAATGTAGCCAATCTTTTGTGTTAAAGATGTCAATTCTTGTATTAAAGATCAATTCTTGTCTTAAAGATGCCAATCTTTTCATGTCTAAAAGATTAAAACCTTCATAAAAGGTTTTGATCTTTTATTAAAATTTGTAATGCAGTTCTTCATTGATAGTTTTTTGCAATTCTCCCTAAATTGACTGAATATTATCATGGTTTATAATCCTTAATTGTGACTTAGATATAGGTGGGAATCCTGTATAGTGTTATTTAAGGACGGTATAACTTTGAATCAGCAAACTAACTACATTTACTAGGCCACGCAGTCAGTACCCCAGGCTCTTAGGTTGATAATACCAAAACCTATTAGCAAAGGGTGGTGTGAAAAGAGATATTTCTTCGTATTAATACAGAATTAAATTATACATGTCAAATAACGATAGTAGTATTTTACATCCATTATTTGACGTTCAGTTACAAAACATGCATAATACAAAATAAAGGTCATAATTAAGGTTCAGTTCAAGTACTTTAAATGAAGTACTACATCCAGCAATGTAGAACTAAATGGGTTAAAAAAAGGCTACCTCAAACACTGTTATCAATCATTTTTTTATACGCCAAAAAATCATTTTCAAGTACGGATGTTACACACTTTTTCTACTTTTCGCTACCCATTTCTCCCCTTTTTTTTCCACGTCTGATATATTTAAGTACTTTTCAGAAAAATTTCGAAACAAACTAAAAAGTATAACGTCGAAATATGGCCAGATTAAATATAATAAGCGGAATACTTCACCCTGCAGAAATATTCGCCATTTTTTCCCATCCTTTTAAATTCTATATATATATATATATATATATATTCAGTCAAAACTACCTCCATTTTTTACCCCCATTGCCTAGGGTAAAGATAAAAAAAAATAAAAGCAAAAATGGAGTAGTAACTTTTTGCTTTTCAAGAGGTGGGGAACTTCAAAAATTTTAAAAGAAATGGATGCTTTAAAAACTTATTTACTAAGAAGTGCTGTGCATTTGGTAGACGGGATTTTTCTGCGCCAAAAGAAGGGAAAAAAATTACCGTGGAGATGTATATATTTTTTAACTTAACAACGGATGATTCCCTCTTAATTTACATTTATATCTCTCTTAGAATACCTCCAATATATAACCGAACGTTTTCAATTGTCTAGATCTGGGATTGCCACTGGAATCCAGGTGGACCCCTTGGGGGTCGATGGAAGTTTAACCCTTAAGCGGGCGCGCCAATTTTTTTTGAACACCAGCAGGCGCGCGTGGCACAAAGTGCAAGTCTCTTTCAACCTTGATTATTCTTTTTGTAATAAATTTTTTTTTTTCAAATTGAAAATAATAATTCTGCGTTTTATGACAAGACTAGCTGAAAACCCGCACTTCGCTACGGAGTACATTGCAATTAAATACAACGGTCAATGTGTGCAATTAATGCCAATATATATATATATATATATATATATATATTTATTTATTTATTTCTAATAAATACGACGATCAAGGTATACAATTGATGTAAAATAATGCATCTATAAAAAATCGTAAGGGATATTTTATAGACAAAATAATGTAGAAGAAAATATTCAAATTAAATCTAATAGGACATACTAAAGAATATAGTACAGTTAATATAGTACAGTTTGAGGAACATATCTTTTACTGTATTTTAATATTTTTTTAGATAATGTCCAATCGTCTGCCGCATTAGCAAGAAAAGAAAAATATTTTTTAGTCTATTTCGTTGTTATGACATGACGAAAAATTTATTTGAAGTACCAGAAAAAGAAATCACGTGATCAGCATTTAATAAATTAAATTCTAAAAATTAATCTTTAAAAATTCACTAAAAATCAGAAAATGGAGGTAAAGATTCGAAAAAGATTACATTTTAAAGGAATTTCTTTTGATCTTTCTCGTGATATAAATTTTATAACCCTCAAATTATTATTTTAAATGTAAACTTAAAAAAAGTTTCTAAAACAGCTTAAAAATTTAAATTTTTAAAAAATCTAAGAAGGATTTTTCTAAAAATCTTTCTTAGTGCACCCCTAAACTATAAGAAGAATCGCCATGAAAAATTTCAGCTCTTTAGGTCCAGCGGTTTGGTCTGTACGTTGTATGTCAGTCAGTGAGTCAGTCAGTTACGGAACTGTTTTATATATATAGATATAACATGTTGATAATATTAATATATATTTATAATTAAAGGCCAAAGGATGCAGATACAATCGCCTTATTTCAAAACTGTCCGGTTTATTGGATCTAAGGACAACTTGCGGATTGATTCCTATTATGTCCAAAAACCTTAAAAACAATGAGAGAGTCCAACTTCGTGATATGCGGGATACCGGGTAATAGCTGCACATTGGATCGACTCCATGAACTCCTGCTTCTGTCGTATTGTAATCCGGTATAATCGCTGGTTTACCACGGTTAAATCACGACTAACAATAAATCGAGAGTAACACAAGGGTCAGAAAATCAGACCTGCATTAGAACGGGTGTAGCTACAAGTAGAAACTGCTTAGAACATTCAAATCTTACATGTAGGGAGTTTGACACTATGGCGGTCGTAAAGTTTGCCTAAATATTCGACGATAAAAACTGTCGCCAGCTAATCCGCCGGCTCCCGCTCCGGAAAACAGACGCATTTCGAGGAATTCCGGATGGACGCCGACAAAAGAAAGGGCCGCGAGATATAGTCAGAAGACTTGGAGATTTTGGAGAGATCCTCGTTGAAACATCTAGCTAGCGGCTGTACGTTGAGAGCTCCCGCTAAGGCTCCCGCTAGCCTCGGACCGCCGCTGATAAATTACTGTAACTGCTAAAATGTCAAGCTGATCTACTGTACCTTTTAAGTTCAATTTTGCTTTGTTTTCATTGTTATTAAATTCTTATTAAGTTTATGTTTAACTTCTGGCCTTATTATTCACAACTCGGACTCTGTTTTTCTTGGCTACGATTTTATTAATTTTAAAAAGCTTCAGTGAACAGCCTATGATGTCACACTATAAACAAGCCCGCGTTTCGGCTTTGTTAGGGTGATACTTTTGAACAGCATTTTGAAATTCAACCCGTTTAGAAAACATTTCAGCATGCGTGAAAACGTCAAGTATCTAAGCAGACAAGTACCGAGGTAGTACTGTAGTTCGAACTGAAGTTGTTATTGCCCACAAACATTATACGATATCATAAATATTACAATACCTTTTTTTAAGAGAATTACCAAGAACTACAAAAAAAAGCTTATTTCATTCCATGTTTTAAGCTACTCTACTGTGTATTGTTTAATTAATTAAGTAGATTTCAAAAGAAATTTTTAGAGCAGGGAAAAATATATAACGATATCATAAATATAACTATACCAATCTCTCCCATTTAATGAACATTAAAAAGAAGGTACAAGTCTATGCCATTTTATATTCTCGTAAACTTTAAACCTCGCATAAAACTGCATTACTTGCAGTTTTACAGTTTGTAAAATCAAAATGAAACTTGAAAGCTTTCGACGAAAAATATCGATAGCAAATTTTAAAGAACTTTTGAACTGAACTTTTGAAAAAATTTTTGAACTGAAGTTGTTATTGCCCACAAACATTACGATATCATAAATATTACAATACCTTTTTATTTTAGAGAATTACCAAGAACTACAAAAAAAGCTTATTTCATTCCATATTTTAAGCTACTCTACTGTGTATTGTTTAATTAATTAAGTAGATTTCAAAAGAAATTTTTAGAGCAGGGAAAAATATATAACGATATAAATATAACTATACCAATCTCTCCCATTTAATGAACATTAAAAAGAAGGTACAAGTCTATGCCATTTTATATCCTCGTAAACTTTAAATCGCGCATAAAACAGCAATTCCTTGCAGTTTTACAGTTTGTAAAATCAAAATGAAACCTGAAAGCTTTCGACGAAAAATATCGATAGCAAATTTTAAAGAACTTTTGAACTGAACTTTTGAAAGAATTTTTGAACTGAAGTTGTTATTGCCCACAAACATTACGATATCATAAATATTACAATACCTTTTTATTTTAGAGAATTACCAAGAACTACAAAAAAAGCTTATTTCATTCCATGTTTTAAGCTACTCTACTGTGTATTGTTTAATTAATTAAGTAGATTTCAAAAGAAATTTTTAGAGCAGGGAAAAATATATAACGATATCATAAATATAACTATACCAATCTCTCCCATTTAATGAACATTAAAAAGAAGGTACAAGTCTATGCCATTTTATATCCTCGTAAACTTTAAATCGCGCATAAAACAGCAATTCCTTGCAGTTTTACAGTTTGTAAAATCAAAATGAAACCTGAAAGCTTTCGACGAAAAATATCGATAGCAAATTTTAAAGAACTTTTGAACTGAACTTTTGAAAGAATTTTTGAACTGAAGTTGTTATTGCCCACAAACATTACGATATCATAAATATTACAATACCTTTTTATTTTAGAGAATTACCAAGAACTACAAAAAAAGCTTATTTCATTCCATGTTTTAAGCTACTCTACTGTGTATTGTTTAATTAATTAAGTGGATTTCAAAAGAAATTTTTAGAGCAGGGAAAAATATATAACGATATCATAAATATAACTATACCAATCTCTCCCATTTAATGAACATTAAAAAGAAGGTACAAGTCTATGCCATTTTATATTCTCGTACACTTTAAACCGCGCATAAAACTGCATTACTTGCAGTTTTACAGTTTTTAAAATCAAAATGAAACCTGAAAGTTTTCCACGAAAAATATCGATAGCAAATTTTAAAGACAATCTAATTAATTTTTTTTTTTGCCGCCCACATAACTTTAAAAGATTTTAAATTACTTTTTTGGGAATAAGATTCTTAAAAAAAAAACTCATCCATAATTCAAGGCAGACTACATTAGCTTTGTAAGAAATTTTACTGTTGCGACTTTTTTTATCCTACCTGTTTCCTTTGCTCGATATTTACTTAATACGGAAAGTTACATATGACTTGGCGCTTAATTTCAATTAAAAAGAAATACATACTTTTTTTTCCTCGCCAAAAATGAGTTCTCAGCGTTCTGTGCCAAGCGAAAATGGCGTCTGTTGAATCGTAAGTTTTGTGAAATTAAAAAAAAATAATAAAGATATTTCTTTGTTTCATTAAGACTGTTCACCACCAAAGGAATGGAAAGTCAGTTAAGGGTTTCTAGAGATGAAGATTTTTTTTCCCCTCCAAATTTTTAATTACTTAAAAACATTCCAAAATTTTACGGGGGAAAAATTCGTCGAACGTCGGGAAAAGTCATTAGTTTATCCTCTGTTTTGGTAATTTCGAAGCCGGCACATATTGTCCTAACTTCTGAGTTCCAGAGGAATGTTAAAATGTGCTTTGAGAAAATTAAAATTTTTTTTGATTAATTAATTTTTTAATTAAACAAATAAAAAAAATGTAGTTACAAAAGAAAATAAAAAAGTGAAATTAACTGTCTTTCACAATTTCAAAGAAAGATAAACAGGAAGTCCAGATTCCAGATGTATTTAAATGCAGTTCAGTTTAGACTGCCACAGCTGTTAAACTAAAGCAGTGGTGCACACACTTTTACCGACCGCAACCCACTTTCTTTAAATAAAAAATCAATGAAATTTTTTGGTAGTAGCAAAATTTATTTTTACAAGAAAATAAAAAGTGAAATACAGTGGTGCACAACTTTTCCCGGCCGCAACCCATTTTCTTAAAAAAAAATAATAAAAAATCAATGAATCTTTTTTTGGTAGTAGCAAAATTTATTTATACAAGAAAATAAAAACTGAAATTAACTGCCTTTCACTATTTCAAAGAGAGTTAAACAGGAAGTCCAGATGTATTTAAATGCAGTTCAGTTTAGACTGCCACAGCAGTTATCCGAAGCAGTGGTGCACAAACTTTATGCAACCGCCACCCACTTTTTCTAAATAATAATAATTAAAAAACAAAACAATGAAATATTTCTGGTAGTAGCAAAATTTATTTATACAAGAAAATAAAAAGTGAAATTAACCGTCTTTCTCTATTTCAAAGAAAGATAAACAGCACAGAGAAAAAAAAGTTGGTCGGTGAACTCACTTTGCTGGGTTGAAATCCACTGCACAGTGGAACTCGCTTTTGGTGAGTCAAACAACCCACATTGGAAAGTGGGTCCTACAACCCACTTTCGAAAACGGGTACATTTACCTGCCTTTGTGAGTTTAAAAACTCTTTGAATGAGTTAATTAAAGCGAGTTGTGTATTGAGCCTATATATATATATATATATATATATATATATATATATATATATATATATATATATATATATATATATATATATATATATATATATATATATATAATTTTTAATATATATATATACACACATTTAATTATTTTTTTAATATTATAAGACGCAGATCATTTAAAGCTTTGGTAATAATTCCTAGTTACTGCATTATGTATCTCAGTTTGAAGCAAGTGATTTACAATTTTATTCCAGACACCTTTATTTGATACTTGCCATCCTGAGAACTATAAATTATATAAAGATGACATTGTTTGCGTTGAATTAAAATGAATTAAATTAACACTTCTTTAATCTATTGAACATTAAAAATATTATCATTAAAAGTTATAAAGCATACTTCACAACTAGTAATAAATACTTACACTTTAAAAAAAATTATTTTTATCTTTAACTTTTGCAGTACATTAGCCTTCATGTTTAAAAGAATTTTCCAAAATGCCTAGTCTGAAAGTGTTTGCATCGAATTTTTTAAATGAAATTTTGTTACCCAAATTAGATAATCATTTAAATTTTATACAGCTAAAATGACAACTCAGAACAATAACATTAGTTTGTAAAATAAACAAACTTCAAATTATGTTTTTAATATTAGATAAGAAAAATTGCCACTTTACTTTATACATGCCATGAAAATTTTCAAAAACAATTTCCCCCCCTCTCCCTATTCTGCATGAATATTAATTCAATTTGAATTTTACAGCTACCTTATTATCATTACAGAATTCCTTCTGTTTTAAGGTGTTTATATAAAGCTAAAATGTATCAAATCTTAAGGAGAATAAATTAGTTTATAAACTGACAATTATTAGTATAAAAGGAAAAGAATTCGTAGAATTTTGAATTAGTTATCTAGATAGATCATCATCTGTTACAAGATATTTCTTTTATTTCCTACTCTCTTATTTACTTATTCACAAACACACACTTCCACACATAAATGTAATGTATAGATGAATTTTAAAAACCTGATTTCACCCTCTAGTTTATCCATTTTTCTAAATTCGACCATGTCAAATGAGTTTATAATTAAATGTTATCGCTAGATGGTATCATCTGTAGATTTGGATTTTAGAATGAACTTGGACTTTCAAACACAACTTATATGTACACACAAATAGATATACATACGTATACTACTCGTAGCATTGCATGAAACAAACTGCATGCTTTTACTTTTTTTCTGTGGTTCTAAGCTTTTTAAAAATATTGATGAGTTATTAATAAAAGTTGTAGTAAGCGCATAATAGGAACACACAGCTCATTAACATGTGTAAAATAAGTTGTCAACCTTATTTTTTATAGTGGATATTTAGAAGCTGTGTGTTCCTGTTATATCAGTAGATGTCAAAAATTACTTTTAGAAATCGTATTCTTGTTTTTTTTAAATCATAAAAATCTATTTATTCATTAAAATTGCACTCAATTAAGAGTTTTCTATGATGAGATTTTTTATGTAATGTAAAAATAATTTTAATACATAATGTTTAGATATTACATACATGTACGCACACACACACACACACACAAGCACATGGAAGATTTGCGACAAGAAAAACCTAATATCATGATATGCTCAACCATATACAGCTATAATTCATATATGAGTTATATGTTAAACATGCAATAGCTTACGCGATTGTCGCAACTTTAGCCTTACACAAAAATCTCAAATTTAAACAAATAGCAAATCTTCCGTTAAAAGTTCTCACATTTCTATTGTGTTGAAGTATGCTCTATAATTCGGATTTACATGAAGGATTTTGCATATATTTTAATGTTCAAAAGATTAAAAATGTACTTACATGCACTATAACACGTGGACACTCCGTTTCATCGACGAGCGCCATTTTTCCTATTTCCCCAGCCAAAAAGCTACTAATTGCTTCAAAGTACAGCTTTCGACCCGTTTCCGACCCTCTTCCGAAGAAAATCTCCCGCAGCGCGAGCCAGGAAAACTGGAAAATCTCATCAACCCGCAAACAAGATATTCAGCTCCACTTTGGGGTGAGGCGGTGAACACATTAGATAGGTCAGTCGACCCATTTTATTTTCAACCCACATGAAGTGTGTCTGCAAACATGGAACTTTCGAAAACTGACCGGCTTTTTTTTCTCTGTGAGGAGTCCAGATGTATTTAAATGAAGTTCAGTTTTGACTGCCACAGCAGTTATCCAAAGCAGTGGTGCACAAACTTTTCTCGACCGCAACCCACCTTTCTTTAAATAAATTTTAAAAAATCAATAAAATTTTTTTGGTAGTAGCAAAATGATTTAAAATTTCAGAAAATGTTAAAAAAAAAGTTTTTTAATTAAAATTTTGACGAATTATTTTAAAAACCAATGACCGGTATGCTTTCGGGTATATATTTATTTTGCATAAAAACAATAAAAAATGTCTCGTTTACATTCTAAATGTGTTTTTGCCTCTCATGAGACAAAAACTTAGTATTTATTTGTATTTCATTTACATGAATATTAACATTGATAAAAAAAAACGATTTCAAACTTATGAGCTTCGTATTATAACATTGAAAATTATAAACATCATATATTTATATAAAATTAAAATAGACAAAAAAAAAAGTGAGAAGGATGAGCCTAGACCTCAACTAATATTTGTTCGATATTTCGTAAAATATCTGAGAGTGCTACTCTTCCGGATTAAGGCTGCTGTGTACTAACCCTATTGAATTCGCCCACCTCAATGTTAACATACGGAGAAAATTTGTCTACTATTGACAGCTACACAAATGCTGATAGTACAATAAAAATGGTATTTTCAGATAGCCTGAACTTTTCTGCACCTTCCAACAGGATTCATTTTATAAATTTCGTCCACCAAGGGAATTTATGAACGTTTAAAACACACTATACGAGATTTCTTCCCGGAATAATTTAAATTCAAAAATATTATTTGCATTAAAAAAAATGCCCCAAGGTGTAATTTTTTTTCCTATTACGGAGTGCAATTAAAAAAAAATTATAAATCCAAGTCGGAAATTCTTGGACAATTTCTCTATAGGTTAACACTGAGGTGAGCGAATCCAATAGGGTTAGTACACAGCAGCTTTAATGGTCATTATCATGCATATTTAAGGAAAACCATGATCAGTGGTGACCGAGAAAAAAAAAATTAGGTAGTCTCTTCTAACGAAACTACCGCGGGTTATTAACGTAACATTACTTATCGTTGCTTACCTCTTTTGTATGTATATATGTATGTATGTATGTGCTACGTATATATAGACATTATATATATAATAGCCGTTGTCTCTGTATAACACTTCCGGGCTGTACTCATCTTTCAATTGAAGTCCTCAGTAAACAAAATGCCGGTTAGGCTTAATTTCAATTTCAGATGTGGATCAGAATTTTTTCTTACCTAAAAACTAATATCTTCTCCATCAAATCACGTTTGTTCAGCGTATTTTTCTATAAAACATTCAGAACTAAAAAAAATTGGATGCTTTTAGCTGTATATTTAACAGTTTTTAAAAATCTGTTTACTTTTGCGATGAATTCTGAAAGTAAACAAACTTGAATGTGAATGAATCAAGTAGCTCAAGTATTCATACCGCGTAGTGAGCTGTAAAAAACTGGATGGCAGTCTACTACTCCAATCGCACGAAAAACTAAATAAATAAAAAATAATGAAAGGGTTTGCTTTTACAAGGTGTGGATTAAATGCAATATTGTTAGATAATTCGGGATATTTTTTAACTTTCATATACTTTTTCCATTATGACGTCATTATTAGTATTGTGACGTCAAAATGACGGGTTACCTTCTAGTCTATATATATGTACGTATATATATATATATATATATATATATATATAGATATGTATGTCAAAATTTTGACGCGTTTTCGTACTTTTCTGTTTAACTGTTTACTGCTTGCCCAAGCGATACAGACTGGGTTTGGCGAGCTGCCAAAATTATAACTCGCGACGACGGACAGTTTTAGCGTCTGAAATTTTGCTTTCCGGAGGACCGTTATGGAGGAACGCAATCCTATGTTAAAATAGTTACATCCAGACCACTGTATATTTACATACATTACTACTCAAAATTCTCTCCCTTCCATTGAAGTATTTCAACATGGGGTCAATACCTGCGAGTGATTAAGGGAACGGTGGACCTTTATTTCAGCAAATCTCGTCATTGTAATACTGATTGTGTTACTGTAAATAATATATATATATTTCTGTAGATTATTAGTACCAAAATCATTTTTTCCAAGTAAAAAAATCATTTATGAAGCTTCTACAAAGTAATTTATAATGGGTAAGTGTAGTAATAAATTTTAAATCTGTATTTCTAAAACCAGATTTTTCAAGGTTTTTAGATTTTTTGAATACTCCATGCTACTTAATTTTTCTTCAAAATTCATGAAATTGATAAGGAAGAATCCTGATGCTGTTTACAAAAAAAAACTGGGTATGCATTTTACAATTCGACTTCATTAAGGTAATTAAATTTGATTAATAACTTTTCAAAAGGCAAAATTTTGATGAAAATCGAGATGGAATTCAGAAAAAAAATCTCTCAAAAATGAACTATTCAAGGGATTAAGTAATTGATACCCAGATTTGTTTGTTATACAGTTTAAAGAGATTAAAATGCAAAATCGAGGAAGTATCTCAAAAATTAAGTAGCAAGGAGCATTTTAAAATTTTGCTTATAAATTTCAATTTTTTAAAAAAATCTTAAAATTATAATGTAATTGGAAATTTCTTTTAAGGTATTCTATTTATTTATAGTGAAATGTGTATATGTACAAAATTTCGCATCTCTATGATGAAAAGTAAAAAAAAGTAAATTTTAATGTCCACCGTTCCCTTAATTTTTTAAAAAAATCTTAAAATTATAATGAAATTGGAAATTTCTTTTAAGGTATTCTATTTATTTATAGTGAAATGTGTATATGTACAAAATTTCGCATCTCTATGATGAAAAGTAAAAAAAAGTAAATTTTAATGTCCACCGTTCCCTTAATTTTTTAAAAAAATCTTAAAATTATAATGAAATTGGAAATTTCTTTTAAGGTATTCTATTTATTTATAGTGAAATGTGTATATGTACAAAATTTCGCATCTCTATGATGAAAAGTAAAAAAAAGTAAATTTTAATGTCCACCGTTCCCTTAATTTTTTAAAAAAATCTTAAAATTATAATGAAATTGGAAATTTCTTTTAAGGTATTCTATTTATTTATAGTGAAATGTGTATATGTACAAAATTTCGCATCTCTATGATGAAAAGTAAAAAAAAGTAAATTTTAATGTCCACCGTTCCCTTAATTTTTTAAAAAAATCTTAAAATTATAATGAAATTGGAAATTTCTTTTAAGGTATTCTATTTATTTATAGTGAAATGTGTATATGTACAAAATTTCGCATCTCTATGATAAAAGTAAAAAAAAAGTAAATTTTAATGTCCACCGTTCCCTTAATTTTTTAAAAAAATCTTAAAATTATAATGAAATTGGAAATTTCTTTTAAGGTATTCTATTTATTTATAGTGAAATGTGTATATGTACAAAATTTCGCATCTCTATGATGAAAAGTAAAAAAAAGTAAATTTTAATGTCCACCGTTCCCTTAATTTTTTAAAAAAATCTTAAAATTATAATGAAATTGGAAATTTCTTTTAAGGTATTCTATTTATTTATAGTGAAATGTGTATATGTACAAAATTTCGCATCTCTATGATGAAAAGTAAAAAAAAGTAAATTTTAATGTCCACCGTTCCCTTAATTTTTTAAAAAAATCTTAAAATTATAATGAAATTGGAAATTTCTTTTAAGGTATTCTATTTATTTATAGTGAAATGTGTATATGTACAAAATTTCGCATCTCTATGATGAAAAGTAAAAAAAAGTAAATTTTAATGTCCACCGTTCCCTTAATTTTTTAAAAAAATCTTAAAATTATAATGAAATTGGAAATTTCTTTTAAGGTATTCTATTTATTTATAGTGAAATGTGTATATGTACAAAATTTCGCATCTCTATGATGAAAAGTAAAAAAAAGTAAATTTTAATGTCCACCGTTCCCTTAATTTTTTAAAAAAATCTTAAAATTATAATGAAATTGGAAATTTCTTTTAAGGTATTCTATTTATTTATAGTGAAATGTGTATATGTACAAAATTTCGCATCTCTATGATGAAAAGTAAAAAAAAGTAAATTTTAATGTCCACCGTTCCCTTAATTTTTTAAAAAAATCTTAAAATTATAATGAAATTGGAAATTTCTTTTAAGGTATTCTATTTATTTATAGTGAAATGTGTATATGTACAAAATTTCGCATCTCTATGATGAAAAGTAAAAAAAAGTAAATTTTAATGTCCACCGTTCCCTTAATTTTTTAAAAAAATCTTAAAATTATAATGAAATTGGAAATTTCTTTTAAGGTATTCTATTTATTTATAGTGAAATGTGTATATGTACAAAATTTCGCATCTCTATGATGAAAAGTAAAAAAAAGTAAATTTTAATGTCCACCGTTCCCTTAATTTTTTAAAAAAATCTTAAAATTATAATGAAATTGGAAATTTCTTTTAAGGTATTCTATTTATTTATAGTGAAATGTGTATATGTACAAAATTTCGCATCTCTATGATGAAAAGTAAAAAAAAGTAAATTTTAATGTCCACCGCTCCCTTAATTTTTTAAAAAAATCTTAAAATTATAATGAAATTGGAAATTTCTTTTAAGGTATTCTATTTATTTATAGTGAAATGTGTATATGTACAAAATTTCGTATCTCTATGATGAAAAGTAAAAAAAAGTAAATTTT
The DNA here is from genome assembly GCA_907164885.2 of Dolomedes plantarius. Lineage (NCBI taxonomy): Eukaryota > Metazoa > Arthropoda > Arachnida > Araneae > Dolomedidae > Dolomedes > Dolomedes plantarius. The sequence goes on along the minus strand of OU015499.1, from coordinate 92,007,707 downwards.
AATGTCCACCGTTCCCTTAATTTTTTAAAAAAATCTTAAAATTATAATGAAATTGGAAATTTCTTTTAAGGTATTCTATATATTTATAGTGAAATGTGTATATGTACAAAATTTCGCATCTCTATGATGAAAAGTAAAAAAAAGTAAATTTTAATGTCCACCGTTCCCTTAATTTTTTAAAAAAATCTTAAAATTATAATGAAATTGGAAATTTCTTTTAAGGTATTCTATTTATTTATAGTGAAATGTGTATATGTACAAAATTTCGTATCTCTATGATGAAAAGTAAAAAAAGTAAATTTTAATGTCCACCGTTCCCTTAATTTTTAAAAAAATTCTTATCCAGGACATGCAGTAGTAGCGAACAAAGAATCGATAACCACTTCCAAAAACTGAAATCGTCGGCGATAACCCAAATATTGAAAAAGATGTAAATTATTTCCACGTGGCAACAGCAATTGTGAAGAAAAAAAAAAAACCTTCGCAGGTCAGACTATAAAAAGGAATAAACCTTCAAAAAAGGAGACCAAGATATGCCATTATAACACCAGAAAAAAAATATAAAAAATACGCCCTGCTCCGTATCATTAAACTCGCCCCCTCACTTACTTTAATAGCATTAAGCGAAAAGCCACGATAAGCTTCGGCCCCCAACAATAAAAACTCCACAAAAAAGACTCTGTGGAAAGGTAACCGATCAATCTTACTCGGTTTTTGTTTATTTGCACGCGGCAGGGAGGAGAGATCTCGTAATATTGATCAGAAGAGTTAAAAATGAGGTTTTTTTTTTAAAGGAATGGCAGAGGATTTTACGCGTTCACGAAAGCTTTCGATTTAGATGCGTTGTTTTTCGGGCTAATGCGAGAAATTTTACACACGTGATGCACACGCCTTTCTTAGAGGGGGTTGCGTAACAAATAAAGCCATTTACTAGCCCGTCATTAGTGCTGCTGACGTCATTAATGACGTCATAATGGTCTTCTAGATAGAGCCTCGGGGTTTGTTAAAATTTAAATATTACATTTGTTAAAAAAATTGATTATATCGAAAACGATGTTGACAGCCGATCGTCAGCCATGATACATGACGTCATGTATCATTTTTATACAGAAGACCATGATTTCCCAAACTATGTTCAGCGGAACACTGGTGTTCCAAGGAAAGTTAATCGGTGTTCCGTGAAACATTACTAAATAAAACATTACTAAATAAGTAATTTTTTCCAATTTTTTTATTTTATTGAATATACACTTATGTAATAGCATATAATCAATAATTTAGAAAAAAAAATGGAAAAAAATTACTTATTTAGTATTTAGTAATTATTTATTAATTATATGCTAGAGCATGGTAATTCATTGTTAATGACGCAGTAACAATTAAAAGAAACTTTATTGATAGCAGAAACCCTGTATTTGTATGCTCTGGATCAGATTCCAGTAGTGTAAAGAAAATCTTCACTGAGCAGAAAAGAATGACTACTAGGTGGATAAAAACTTTCGGATTGGCGACACAAAATAAATCTTTTAACAGGGGTTTATAAAGCGATACTATGCATTAAAATGAATCATTAATTTTTAATCTTTCTAAACAAGTTTCTAATCATTAGACTCGCCATCCCACTTTCTCTACCAGCACTAAGCGAAAATCTTCACTGTGCAGTAATGAATGACTACTAGGTGGATAAAAAATTTCGGATTGGCTACACAAAATAAATATTTTAACAGATGTTTATAAAGCGATACTATGCATTAAAACGAATCATTTGTTTCTAATCTTTCTAATCAAGTTTCTAATCATTAGACTCACCATCTCACTTTCTCTACCAGCACTAAGCGAAAATCTTCACTGTGCAGTAATGAATGACTACTAGGTGGATAAAAACTTTCGGATTGGCTACACAAAATAAATATTTTAACAGAGGTTTATAAAGCGATACTATGCATTAAAACGAATCATTTGTTTCTAATCTTTCTAATCAAGTTTCTAATCATTAGACTCGCCATCTCACTTTCTCTACCAGCACTAAGCGAAAATCTTCACTGTGCAGCAATGAATGACTACTAGGTGGATAAAAAATTTCGGATTGGCTACACAAAATAAATCTTTTAACAGAGCGATACTATGCATTAAACCGAATCATTTGTTTCTAATCTTTCTAATCAAGTTTCTAATCATTAGACTCGCCATCTCACTTTCTCTACCAGCACTAAGCGAAAATCTTCACTGTGCAGCAATGAATGACTACTAGGTGGATAAAAAATTTCGGATTGGCTACACAAAATAAATATTTTAACAGAGCGATACTATGCATTAAAACGAATCATTTGTTTCTAATCTTTCTAATCAAGTTTCTAATCATTAGGCTCGCCATCTCACTTTCTCTACCAGCACTAAGCGAAAATCTTCACTGTGCAGTAATAAATGACTACTAGGTGGATAAAAACTTTCGGATTGGCTACACAAAATAAATATTTTAACAGAGGTTTATAAAGCGATACTATGCATTAAAATGAATCATTTGTTTCTAATCATTAGACTTGCAATCTCACTTAATCTACCTGCACTAAGCGGAAAGCCACTATGTAGTCACCAGCTTAAACTATAAAAACTTCACACAAGAAAAAAAGACGAGAGAGCGGTGCGAGAAGATACCGATCAATCTGCCGCCTTTGTTTGAAGCTACAAAGTTTTTCCCTTGCTTTATTGATACTCCTCATGGAGGTAAAGGGAAGAAAAAGATTCCACCGTATCGATCCTGTCAGCAGATATTGGTTTCGGAGGTGATAGCGAGGAGCGTAAAACGTTTCAGCTTTCGAAAGTATTTAATTTAGGTGCGTAATTTCCAGAACAATTTACGCAAGCGATTAAAGATCAAAATGAACAAGTCCAGGGTTGATCATTGTAAAATAGTTTTTTTTTTAACGCTTTCTCTTAAAGACAGGAATAAGTAAAATTTTAGAACGATACCACGTTATCGAATTGAGTAACCTCCGAAGCGTATAAAGGCGATGTCACTTGGAGGAATTCAAAGCGTAGAACTTGTCCACACAACAAGCGGCACAACTACTTACGTAGAGGAGAAATCTTTTAGTTAGTTTGTGCGATATATATATATATATATGTGTGTGTGTGTGTTTGTTTGTGTGTGTGAGGCTAAAATATGGGCGGGGGCGATTGCGCGACCTTAAAACGGGATATTAGTTATTAAAAATATGATTAACAATGAAAGTCTGGGTGTTCAAATCAGCGGTGTAATGTATTGCAGTGAAAACAGCGCTTAAGGTTTTGACTTGATTCAATCTTCGAACATACCACAGGGAGAATTTTTAGTACACGGATTAGACTTGAAGAGTTGGCGCTAAGAAAGTGCATCGGTCAGCAAAGAGAGCATGTACGTTATGACGACATGAATAATTAATGAGCGTCGGTGTGCGTTGGTTAAAAGGTTGGGAACAAAGGATTTATTTCAGAGTCATGGATAACTAAGCAACGAAAAGACGTGTACCGTAGGCGCACGGTTTTAAATTGGGTGGGGTTATTTAAAATAGTTTAATGGAGCTGAGTAATAATTAGAAATTTAATAAAGATATTTAGGAAAGAGTACCGACTGATCTTTGTGTTGTTCAAGCTTGGATAATTACCCTTTAGAGAGTTTAAAGTATGACGAGTGTCCTCACCACCGGTTTACCGACTGCATCATGATACAAAAGAGGTTTGGATTTATATTAAATAGTATGGGAGTAGAAGCCAAGTCCGACATATATATATATATATGAAAATGCACTTTAATAAAGCGAGTAAAGAATAAAGAGATAAAAATAGATAATTGTGTTCTAGATCAAGTTAAAAAAAAGGGGGAATGAAGAAAGGTAAAAAAATAAAACATAATTAGAAAAAATTGAAAACTGTTAAATTGGCCAAAAATTCAAAGATGGCAGATTTTCAAGTCAATTTTGGAATACAAAGAAGCAAACTGTTGCTTTTAATAAAAGTTACGCTCAAGCAAATAAATAAATAAATATTACTTATAAGATAAAAATCATGACCAGAAGTCAAATAAATATTATTTCAATACTCATAAGAAAAAACACGTGAAATGAATAATATTTTCATTTTTTTTGTCATTTAATTAATAAATTTCATTAATTTTCAATACATGTATGTACAACTCGATTAACTCAAAACGTATAAGACGACCAATCTCACCCAAATTACATTTTTTTTAACAGCTACAATACCCATGAGACACAACGTAAAAAATATGTTACAAATCTCAGGTGTGCCAAACATACATAAAAAAAAGACAAATATCTGTTAAAAAAATTTAACTGAATACGGCAAAGAAAAAAAATATATAGATTATTTCTACTCGATAGCAATATTTGGATACAAACATAAAAAAAAATTTTTTTTTTCGTCGTAGGCGATGTTAAAAAGAACAAGCCAAAATATGTCATTATAAGACTGAAAAAATACACCGAACTACGAATCATTAAACTCGCCTCTATACTTACTTTAATGGCATTAAGCGAAAAGCCACGATAAAGCCTCGGCTTCAACAATAAAAACTTCACAAAAAAGGAAGTCGAGGGGTGGGTGGGTGGTGAAATGGTATGAAAAGGGGCCGATCAATCTTTTTTCCGGTTTTTGTTTGGGGCCGGCCGTTTTTGTTCATTTATATGCGGCGATGAGGTAAGTCTGGTATCAGATTCAGCGGCATCGATCAATTGCTTTGATACTGGCGAGAAATTATTAAGGAGGTGTGCGGTTTTGCAAGAGAAAGTATTCAATTTATACTCTAAGTTTCTATGACAATGTGAAATTCAAGCAAAAAACGTAAACCCGATTCTTACAGGTAATTTTTTCCCCAGCGACATTCTCAGATTTCCCCTGGCTTTTTATACAGCAGGGTTTCCCATACTTTTCCTGCGATGAAACCCTCCGTAAATCCTGAAATTTTAACGGAACACCTTTATTTTATAGGGTATGTAATATCACATAATCAATAAAATTTTCAAAAAATGAGAAAAAAACTCTTTTTTAGTACTGTCCGACCACGGAAGCAAGGTCCCTGGAAGCTGTTACGCATGCGCGAGAAAAGCTAGTCTACTTAGAAAATAGGGGAAAACGTCATATTTTCGGATGTGTTTGTTTATGAAATACGGAATGTATTTCAGACTGCTTTTTGTCCGCAATTTTAAAGTTATTTTTTAAAACTTTATTTTTGATCGTATATGTGAATAATAATTTCAAAATAATAAAAAGAAAGAAGCAAATCTATTTAAAAAATAGGAGTTTTATAGGAGTGGATATTTTCGGATTACATCACAATCAAAATTATCTAAAGCTACGTTTTCGGTGGTTCTTTTTTTCTGACGTTTCCTCGGAGATTCAAATTTTGGAGTTTCTTCACCCTTTGCTTCTCTGCGTATTCTTTTTACACTGGACATTGATATCCCGGTCATTTCACTAGCTCTCTTTAGGGATTGCGAAAGTGGAACAATAACATTTCCTTCTAGTGCTTCTTTATCACACAATTTAATTACATTGTGTATTATACGTTTACAATCACTACGGAACGACTTATTCCGAGCAGTTGTGTTGTGTAAAGGATCCATTAATTTTAATATAATAATCAAAATAACAGACGACGAAAAAGCAAGCAAGCGCAGTTAGTAACCGATTCTAAAAAATGTCGAGAGAATACGAGACTTTTCCCCCTCCTTCCTCAGCAGACTTACCTACAGCGTGAATAGAATAGTCTTGGCACTATGCCAACCGTGGTTCTTCGTACTGTGGTCGGACAGTATTTAGTAATTATGCATGAATACTTAATTTTTTAGACATTTTAGAGCATTATTTCAAACATGCTTCAATTTCTTGTAACTGTTGCAGGATACAAAACAATTCCAGTTTTTCGCGGTACACCTATTATATTTCTGTGGGACACCAATGTTCCGCGGAACATAGCATGGGAAAACCTGGCGGTTAACACGCGAGAATTCGGCACTGTTTATATCTCGACGGACGCTACAGAATGCTCTTGTGTCTGAGCAGTGTAAGCCGGAAAGTCCCTCACTCCGTGTGGTTTAAACGGGTGGGGTAGGGTACAATCCAATCATATGTTTTAGGGGTACTCGATCTAAAATGTGGTCACAGAAGGGCAGATTTCGGACTCACATTCAGCATCGCAAGGAGAAACACGACAGCCAGTGAATGATTATACTCACTTGCTTTACCTCGAATTTTATATGCTACTAGCGGCCCGTCCCGACTTTGTCCGGGTTGAACAAAATATTATACCAATAAATTTCCAGTTGATAGCCAATAAATTGTAAATCTTTTTTTTACCTTAATAATAACCTAAATAATACCTTAAATTAATTTTATGTTAGTTAATAATTAAAATAAATTTTTTAAAAGAAAAAGGCGTGTCGGAGAACGACTAGGTTTGAACCGCTAGCGTCAGAACAGAAGCCCACCGCGATAGCATCACGATAAGGATCGTTGAAATCTTCGGAACAAAAAGCGGTAGAGGACAGTAGCGGAAACAATGGAGATTGTTAGGATTAAGCCCCTAACTTTATTTCTACTGATTAGATATACATAATATATAGCCTATGTCCATCTGGACTACTGTACCTTTCAAACAGTGAAATAATTTTTCAAATAGGTACACAGTGGTTCTGAAGATTACCCTCCACGTACAAAATCGCTCTCTCTTTATATATAAATATAGATTTGCAAAAATGACCCACTGTTGTAACGGATAAAATCTGCTGCATAATTCGATAATTTATTGATCATTAAAAACCGCTTGTAAAATTCACCAACTTTTAAAAAAATCCGAGTTTCTTCTAACCTTAAGAAATCCTTTAAAAAGGATCCCGAGAAAGTTTTCTTTATCAAAAGATAATTTATTAAAACTTTACAGGTGAAATAATACACAGATGATCATTAGAATTTCTTTTGACCAGCTACAATTCATATATTTTACAACTATATCCTCATAATCTTAAATAAATTTGTTTCAACTAATATCTCTACTAGGCGTATACATGAGTACTTTTCACATGAATTTTTATAAATCCACCGACTTTTCAAAGTTTTTGGGTTTCTTCTCACCTTAAGAAATCGTTTAATAAGGGTCTGAGAAAGCTTTCTTTGGCGAAAAATAATTTATTGAAATTTTTACGGTAACACAGAAAGAAAATTATCATTAAATTTCTTTAGTACAGCTGTATTTCAAATTCTTGACAAATATCTCTCAATAATTAAAAAATAATTTTGTTCAACTAATACTTCTTCATTAAATTTCTTTAGTACAGCTGTATTTCAAATTTTTGACAAATATCTCTCAATAATTAAAAAATAATTTTGTTCAACTAATACTTCCCCTATGTGTGTGTCTGTGCCCTTTTTACGTGAATTTGTAAATTTACCCTCTTTTAAAAGTTCTGGGTTTCTTCCAACCCGCAGAAATCATTTATTAAAGGGCAGAGAAAATTTCATAATTTTTTTCCAAAAAATAATTTATTAAAAATTATCCGGTGGAAAAACACAGAGAAAATTACCATTAAACTTTCTTTAGTACAGCTATATTTTATATTTAAAATAAATTAATTTTGTTCAACTAATACCTGTACTACAGGAGTGTATGAGTGTACTTTTTACATAAATTTGTAAATTTACCAACCTTACTCTGACTTTCAGAAATCGTTAAATAAGGGTCTAAAAAAGTTTTATTTACCGAAGATAATTTAATAAAATTTTTCTGGTAACACAGAGAATGACCATAAAAATTTCTTTGTAAAGGTATATTTCATGCTTGTTAATGATTAAAAAACAACTTATTTTAACTAAAACCTGTACTAAATGTATGTGTGTCTGTCTGTTTCAGAACAGATTAACTTCAGAGTTAAGGTTCAGATACATTATAAGGTAACACAGAGAATAATCGTAAAAATTTCTTTTGTAATGGTATATTTCATGCTTAATGATTCAAAATTAACTTATTTTAACTGAAACCTGTACTAAATGAGTGTGTGTGCGTGTGTGTTTCAGAACAGATTAACTTCAGAGTTAAGGTTCGGATACATTATAAGGTAACACACAGAAAATGATCGTAAAAAATTCTTTTGTAAAGGTATATTTCATACTTCTTAATGATTCAAAATTAACTTATTGTAACTAAAATTTGTACTAAATGTGTGTGCGTTTGTTTAGATACTAAACAAACTAAACCCTGTAGATACTAAAATAACTAAAACCTGTACTAAATGTGTGTGTGTTTGTTTAGAAACTAAAGATTATTTAGATATTAAACAAACTAAAACCTGTAGATACTAAAATAACTACGTATAACCTGTACTAATGACTAAACCTGTTTAGATACTAAAATAACTAGTTGTTATAGTTTGTTTAGATACTAAAGATCATTTAGATACTAAACAAACTGAAACGTGTAGATACTAAAATAACTAAAACATTTACTAATAACTAAACCTATAGATACTAAAATAACTACGTATAACTTGTACTAATAACTAAACCTGTTAAGATACTAAAATAACTATTTGTTATAGTTTGTTTAGATACTAAACAAACTGAAACGTGTAGATACTAAAATAACTACGCATAACCTGTACTAATAACTAAACCTGTTAAGATACTAAAATAACTAGTTGTTATAGTTTGTTTAGATACTAAAGAAACTGAAACGTGTAGATACTAAAATAACTAAAACATTTACTAATAACTAAACCTGTTTAGATACTAAAATAACTAAAACCTGTACTAAATGTGTGTGTGTTTGTTTCAGAACAGATTAACTTCAGAGTTAAGGTTCAGATACATTATAAGGATTTCGGAACTAAATTATCATAAAATAAAATAAACGGCAACCCCACTGCGTACTAAAAAAAAAGAGAGAAAAGACACAAATTTTTCATCTACGGCACTGATAGTAGCAGGAAAACAAAAAGATAATATTTTCCTTTAAAAAAAGTTGAAAATACGAAAAAAAAAACCGCCAAAAAAAAGACAAAATATGCCATTATACTACCAAAATAAAAATACACGCCATGCCTCGAATCATTAAACTCACCTCTTTACTTTTTAATAGCATAAAGCCACGATAAACCTCAGCTTCGGAAGTAAAAACACCGCACGAAAACGGAGGAAAAAAAATAAGAGAGAAGCTGTGTGAAAAGGTGCCGATCAATCTCGCATCGTCTTTATTCGTGTTTTTGTTTATTTACAAGCCAAGAGGTAAGTCCAAGAATGTTTTCGCAATATCGATCAGATGTTTTAATATAAGGCTTAGTATAGGGGCGTGTGCATTCTTGCACTGAAAAGCATTTGATTTATACTCAGGTTCGGGAAAATAATATGAATTTTAAAAGGGAATCGTTATTTATATACTAGATTTATTCATTTATTTCCGGTGCGAGTAAAAAAGGGGAAAAATTAATAAAAGTGAGACAAAATATGTTTAAATAAGTGCTTAAGGCTGCTGTGTACTAACCCTATTGGATACACTCACCGCAATGTTAACTTTTGGAGAAAATGTGAAAATGGCCGCCTAAACATGTTAATTTGTTTCATCCGAAGAATCTCACTAGATCTTTCTTGGCCATTTTTATTCTTAAGGTGACTGCCTACGTTGAAGATGCCATTTTTTGACTAATTTGGTCAAGTTTATTTTTGGCAAGAATCGTGTAATTCAATCTTTTCTCTTTTCAAAACCATTTTGATTTTCATTGTACATTAATTAGAAGTAGAGTTATAGCTATTTTTAAAAGCATCGTCTGATACCAAATTGAAGCGACTCAAAACTTTAAATGCGTTTTTCTCAGAATTATGTTTTATAGCACAAATCTCTACCGTTATCATGATATCTCACATAATAATGCATAAAATTTGATGAAATTTCCAGGAAATGTTTTAGATGCTATTGTTAATGAGATGACGCACAATAATTGATGTATAATAAATAGTTTTTTGTTTGGGGCTGGTTTTATAAGGAAAGGAATGACGAACTGGGGAATATTTTCATATTGGAACATAAAATTGTCTGTATCAGTTTTACATTTTAAAATTTCTCTTAGATTGCGGGTCATTTTGAAAACTGTTATATGTATCATGTGTGAGAAGGAAATTAAAATAGTAGCATTAGAATTTTGTGCAGAGTGATAGGCGTTTTAGCTAAATTTCATTAAAAATTACTTCAAATTGACCAATTTATAAAAAAGTCTGGTATTTACAGGCAACTTTTTTTTATTTTTTATTTTTAAATGCTATTTTACCATAAAAGACCAAAAAATCCTTAAAAAAAATGTTTTTTTTAAATTGGCTCCGAACGTAGGCAGTCACCTTAATTATATTTGTGAGATATAGAATTAAACATCACAGAAATTGTTTGTTTCGCGCTGTTGAGTAACCGTATTTCTTTTTATTGGGTTCAATAGCAATTTATTAAAGTGTATTTCTCTATTCTTAATATTATGATTTTCAACATTTGGCAACGATGTGTTGAGTATAATTTGTGTATTAGTACATTTATTTACTATCCAGCCATCTGATTTTGACGGGTACCAATTAGAAAAACCTTTTATAACCATATAGCAAAACTAACAAGGACTCCTAAAATAAAGTAAAATATTGATATATTAAAACGTAAGAAAATGTATGAATAGATAATTTTTAACATCTTGGCCAGTACAACGACAAAATAGTAAAATAGTACTATCATAAAAATCCAAACCGTAGGAAGTGTATTTAAATAAATTGTAAATATCTGGCTATCTTGCATAAAATAATTATTTAAATTATTTTTTTTAATGCATGGTTCCATAGAAAAGTGTAAAATATTCGAATAAATAGGAAAAAAAAATTCTAAATATCCGGTCTTTTACCAATAGAATGATTTTTAGAGCTTTAAAGTTTATATTAGACCTCAAAAAACCACGCAACACAACACGTAGGGTCAAACATGAAATGCGCTAAATAATTTTGGACCATCCCAGGGTAGTCCAAACTGAAAAAAAAAAAAAAAAAAAAAAAAAAAAAAGAGTTACAACGGATTTGCTTTCAAGGAACAACAAAACGCACATTGCTATTTTCTGTACGGTAGCCATTTGCAGACTGACGCAATTAGTAAATTTGTCTTGCGAAATGTTGTCGCGCCATCTACCGGTTTATAAGGAAATTACTTAATGTTTAAAATTCTGTTCTGTAAAACTCTTTTAAATTGTCTTTCAAAGAAAACAATAAACATCTACGTACTTCATATTGTTCTATCTTTTCCGAACATGAAATTCGCTCAATAATTTTGGACCACCCTGTATATAGTAAGCTAAATAGTTATTTCAAGTCTTCAAAACATTAAACCAATTATTTTTGCGAAAAAAAATTTGTCAGCAAAACCTTAGTGATAAAATTCACACAATATCCGATTAAAACAGAAATTTTAAACGGCTAAATATTGAAACTTTTAAACACAGTTAAGTTATTATTTAACAACCTATAAATTCTGACTAGCAAGTACTAAAACATACCAGTTTTTACTAAAATAAAATAAAATGACGATTTCTCTAAAATGTTTAAGAAAAAATCGAGAATTCAAACCACACAGCACATTCCCGAATATCTGACGCCATGAATTTCTGCGGTTCAAAAAGAGATATCAGGATACCTCTGAATCGAAAAGAATCATATTTTTGGGTTTCAAAGAAGTTTTTTTTTTTCCTTTTCTCCGATGAATAGGAACTGATTTCCGAAAGGATTTTCAGTCATCATGAATGAATGTTGGAATAAAGTGGGAAATGTTTGAAAAGAAAGACTGGCTGAGGAAAAATGAAATGTCAAAATTTCCTACCTTAGATGGAAGAAACATGAAGAATAGTACTAAGACATACCTGCAATAAAAGAAAAAATCATGTATAAAAAATCATACAATAAAATCTGCAATACTTTTACTATATAGTACTAGAAGGTAACCCGTCATTTTGACGTCATAATACTAATAATGACGTCATAATGGAAAAAGTATATGAAAGTTAAAAAACATCCCGAATTATCTAACAATATTGCATTTAATCCACACCTTGTAAAATCAAACCCTTTCATTATTTCTTATTTATTTAGATTTTCATGCGATTGGAGCAATAGACTGCCATCCAACCCGTCATTTTGACGTCATAATACTAATAATGACGTCATAATGGAAAAAAGTATACGAAAGTTAAAAAAATATCCCGAATTATCTAACAATATTGCATTTAATCCACACCTTGTAAAAGCAAACCCTTTCATTATTTTTTATTTATTTAGTTTTTCTTCCGATTGGAGTAGTAGACTGCCATCCAGTTTTTCACAGCTCACTACGCGATATGAATACTTGAGCTACTTGATTCATTCACATTCAAGTTTGTGTACTTTCAGAATTCATCGCAAAAGTAAACAGATTTTTAAAAACTGTTAAATATACAGCTAAAAGCATCGAATTTTTTTAGTTCTGAATGTTTTATAGAAAAATAGACTGAACAAACGTGATTTGATGGAGAAGATATTAGTTTTTAGGTAAGAAAAAATTCTGATCCACATCTGAAATTGAAATTAAGCCTAACCGGCTGTTTGTTTACTGAGGGCTTCAATTGAAAGATGAGTACAGCCCGGAAGTGTTATACAGAGGCAACGGCTATTATATATATATAATTACTACCTGAGTACCCGGAATTCGGTACGGAGTACATTCATATTAAATGCAACGGTCAATGTATGCAATTAATTTGCATGTTTAATATCCATAAAACATACTAATTTGAATTAAATTCTGAAAAAAAAACTTCCATCACAATTGGTCTAGTGGTTAAATATCTTTTACTGTATTTTAATTTTTTTCCAATTTATTTCGTTGTTATGCACGTTACGTAAAATTAATTGAAAGTATCACAAAAAGAAAAGAAACCACGTGATCAGCTTTTAACAAATTAAATTCTAAAAATTAATGTTTAAAAATTCACCAAAAATCAGAAAATGGAGGTAAAGATTCGAAAAAGATATCATTTTAAAGGAATTTTTATCATCTTTCTCGTTATATAAATTTTATAAGTCTCAGATTATTATATTAAATGCAAACTTAAGAAAAGTCACAAAGAAAAACAGCTTAAAAATGTAATTTTAAAAAATCTAAGAAGAATTTTTCAAAAATCTTTCTTAGTACTGTCGTGATGATTGTTCTAAACCCCTACACTATAAGAAGAATCGCCATGCAAAATTTCAGTCCTTTAGATCTAGTGGTTTGGTCTGTGCGTTATCTGTCAGTCAGTCAGTCACGCAACTGTTTTTTATATATTGATAAACGTACACACAATGGAAAAGAATATTATTAAATCAGTTACTTTGAAATTATAAATGAAGAAATGCATGATTAAAATTATTAATGTTAATTTATGAATTTAAGTATGTGATAAAGGTCTAAATACATATGACAACAACGCAAGTACAATCAGTTTAAGAAATATATTACACACAATTAAATCACATAACTTAGCTAGACCTTTTACTACAACTTTCTATGAATAAAAGTAATCTTCGTTCAGAAATAAATATAAAACTACCCACAAAATTTTAAAATGTAATCTATTAACGTACGCTAAGGATTTACATTTTGGTATTTCTATTCTCGGGTGCACCGACAACAACAGCGCCATATCTTCCCCTATTGGCGACTTTTGGAACTTTTTTTTCCCCGGAAACTCATCTCGATGTCGTCCTTAGTCCCTCTATTAATTTTGGAGGAATTCTGGCTTATAGATCGCGCTACAGATGGCTCTGAGTAGTGTCAGTTTAATAAAAAATGTTGTGATGATAATTAATAGTTTAGGAATAATTAACGTTTATATTAATATCGGGTATTCAGATAATTAAATTAGTAAAGTAAGTAAATAAGTAAGTAAATTTTAGTAACGATTGTGCTTTGTTTTAATAAATTTATTAAGCCTCTGCTAAATAGGTCTGAGGGTTTAAACTCGTGGTGATCAAATATTAATTGATTTGATTAATGTCATCGCATTTGGAGAAGCGTGCGCAAGTTTCTCTAAATGTTTTGACATTGAGAAGAATTAAGTTTGAAATAGATCATCACGGGTTATACCTTATTGTTAATATTGATAAATTAATAAGCCTTATTTTGAAATAATTGTGAGGTGGCTGGTACGCTGGTGAATTTTTGGGGTTTTTTTTATTTAATGAATGAATGCAAAATTATAGTGTGTCCTTTTTTTTAAAAGTTAAATCCTTCCTTTTGAGAACCCCTTTTTGTCAGTTGATCGTAAACTGAGACATCCGATAGCGACTGGTCACGGACACCCTCCCCTTCGGGACGTTTGGAATGTTGATGAGCCAAGCAGATAAGAAGGCGCTCCCTGCGCGGTTGAATACAGTGGCTTGTAGATGGCGGCGTTTTCAAGGAGGAAATATGTAACCAAAAATTATGTGAAATAAGAAAATGAAAAAAATCAACAATGAGTCGGAGAGGAGATTCCTTCGGCTAATTCCGAATTTCAGCGTTTTCCTCGTCCGGGATTGACGGAGCGGAGTGGACCTTCTTACTTTCCGCGGAATACAAAGTGAAAAAAGGAGCGTCAACTCGGGGGCGGAGGGTTCAAGTGGACACAGAGGGGGAGAGGCGAGCGAAGAGGCTGGGAGCTGACCCCAGTGCTTTGAAAAAAAGATGATGGCTGTACGGAAAGGTCCGACGACGTTCATGTCTTGGCGTCATGTACGCTTTAGAAAATGGCGTTAAGGCTCCCCTCATGACTTCTTTAAATAATAGTGTTTTTTTTTTGTGCTGCAGCATTTTAATTGGGTAATATGATTTTAATTTCCTTTTTTTGTTTACTGAATTTTTCTATAGTTTTTTCTTTTGCTTTTTCCCATCACTTTATCATTTAGAAGGTTTTTTTTTTTCACCAGCCACTATGATAATAACTGTTAAAACTAATAATAAATTCTACTGTAAGCCAGCAAGATTTTTGTGATATTTATAAGTTTATCGGGAGGAGATATGGAATCCTCAAGTGTTATAACATTTTTTGTTAAGGTATTTGTGTAATATTGTGAATAAAATAGGAAGGAATAAATTTGTTATGTTAGTTTGTAAAGTGGTGTCATGTCGGTCCTTGCCTTTTTAGAAAATTTTCTGATTTTCAGCTTTAGGTTTTATTTTTATTTCAGCAGATATGAAGCTTTTTCTTTTAGGTGAGATAATTTTATTTCTAGGTTTTCTCCAAGGTTAAGTACAATTATTAGATTTAATTTCATTTTTCTTTTGGCTCATTAATCACCACAGTGATGCAGACAGTAATGAACCTAGGGTAAATTTTAATTATTATATGTTTATGGGTTATTGCTACACACAACGCAACTTACCATCTATCTTAAAATGTACTAACCACTAACGGCCAAATGGCAAATATTGTTGTACTTAAATTTAACTGAAACGCACCTTAATTAGTAAGATTCATTCCTACCTTCAATTCCTTAATTAGTAATTAATATAATATAATTAAAGTTAAAATAACACCTAATATCTACACCTATCGTCGTTGCCACAAAAACACCCTGTATACACACACACTATATATATATATATATATATATATATATATATATATATATATATATATATATATATATATATATATATATATATATACACACACATACATACATACATACATACATACACACACAGTGGAATCTCGATCGATCGTTCTCCGAACCATCGTTTTCCCGTATGTGCCGTTTATTTCACCCAGTCCCGACGATATTCCTTTGTTATGTTTCCGCATCTATGTATCGTTTTTCAAGGGACCGACTGAACTGAACGATTTATGCGGGAACAGAACAAAGGAATATCGACGGGACTGGGTGAAATTAACGGCACATACGGGGAAAACGATGATTCGGAGAACGATCGATCGAGATTCCACTAATATATATATATATATATATATATATATATATATATATATATATATATATATATATATATATATATATAATTTCACCCGGTCCCGACGATATTCCTTTGTTATGTTCCCGCATTTATCGTTTTTCCGCATATATCGTTCAGTTCAGTCGGTCCCTTGAAAAACGATACATAGATGCGGAAACATAACAAAGGAATATCGTCGGGACTGGGTGAAATAAACGGCAAAGACGGGAAAACGATTGTTCGGAGAACGATCGATCGAGATTCCACTGTGTGTGTGTGTGTATGTATATATATATATATATATATATATATATATATATATATATATATATATATATATATATATATATATATATATATATATATATAAAGTTCTTGCATTTCAACTCGAAAATCAGTACATTTTGAGGACCGGGAAGTACCGAAAAAAAATTTAAGGACCTTCAGAGAAAGAAAAAAAACTTTTTTAAAAACCTTTAAAAGCTTTAAAAAAATGAAACTGAAAATTAAGAGTTCTCAAAGACTTAAGGACCGCATGAACCCTGTCTATGCAGTCATCATCTTCACTGTTCCCTCCCAGATTCCGTAATAACACTGAGAATTCCCGAAACTGGCACATAACTTTTACACACACACACTTAAGTAACTAAAAAACTCATTAGCTTTACTACATTCCCATAGTTAAACGGTACGGGCCCTTAAAAATTTATCTCCAAATAGCTCTCCGAGGAAATATTTCCGCAAACTGACACATACTATAAAATTGCAATTTAGAAGCAAACCCTGTACTTATAACACGCCATTTTCACGCGCTACCCAGAGTTATTTTTCATATACTGTTTTCTAAGCACACGGTGTGCGTTAAAATTAATAAAAAAAAAACACAACGACCGCTTTTGGCAGAGTAGTTCGGATAGATATGAAAAGGAAACCAAGATTAATGGCTGATGGAGAGAAGAATATTAAAGTGATTTTCATCTTTCTTTTTTTTTTTAACACACATTGTCTCCTGAGATCACGAGAAGAAGAAAAAATATGAAGAGTTTTAAAAGCTCTGCACTATAAAGGAGGAAACTGCAACGAAACCCCAAAATAGGAGAGTGAAATTAGGTTCATGAAATATGGAACAGAAAAACGAGGGGAAAGTCTGAAATTAAATACTCCGCCAAGGCCCTTGGCGAATTTCACTTCACTTAAACGAAATTAAGGTATTCAAGTGTTAAATAACATGCTATCTTGCTTGCCTTAGATTCGAGAGATAATTTCACCTTTTTCATACATTTCTAAACATTAAGAAGAACTTCTAATGTCATTAAGATATTGCAGGCATGAGGACGGGAAAGAAATGAAAGAGAATATCAAAAATAGAGGAAGCGTAAAATTACGATTAGATGATCCCCCCCCCCAAAAAAAAAAGAAAAAAATCCTAAACGATATTACATTTAACTACGAAGTAATTAAGCTGTGCCTACAAAGTATTTGAAACTTTTTGGCAATTTCTGTGTGCCTCCAGCTGTTAATAACTTTAGCGTGTATTCAGAGGATAAGTAATACGTCTTAAACCTATCGGAGGAAACATGGTGTTTATTTCAAAACGAAAAATTTATGCTTCAGCATAAATCACGAGTGAATGGGTAAGCCCTAAATTAACTCAGCATTTCTTAAGCTTCAAGCATTCTCCCTGGAGACACCGCTATAACAAGGTTAAGGCTTTGTTCCCAATGCATCCAGAGCGTAGCATACCGTTCTTCCCTTGGCACAGAGACTGTTGTCACGACCTGCGATTGGTTGGACGTATCACGTGATCTTTGCCCCATCCGTCAGCGTTGAACGTAAGGGCCTGTTCATACAGAATCCGTCAGCGCCAGCGTTAACTTTTTTTACCCATTCAAATACCAATCATTCATCCGTTTAGCCAATTAGCGCCAACGGAATCTTTAACGCTAAAGGATTGTATGTGATTACGCCATTAAGCGTCATGTTCAACCTATACCCAACAAGCTAATTTACGCAAAGTCCGACTCCTACACCTGAACAATGGGAAGATAGTTTCGCTTGTCAGGCGCCCTTAGTCAACTTCAATAAATCACGTCATTGCGTTCTGTGATTGCTTAAAACTTTTTGTCGCTGACGCTCCGACAGCGGTTTAAACAAGGACTAAAAGAATACAACTTCCTTTCGGTAGCCTACTTCAGCGACAGATTCTCTAGCTACAAAAATGCACATTTTTAAGTTTATACGGCAGGAAGATGTTTCCCGCTATAGCTGGCAGATTAATATGAAATTCTAAAGCTGTAAGATGAATGTGCTTCGAGAAGGTGTCTTGCCTGTCTTGCATTCTTAACTATGAAAGAAGTATGACCCGAGGTCATCAGTTTTCGGTATTGAGGGTGCTCGGATCGAATCCCGACAAGCGCCGTTATATACCTTCGTGTCTAGGTCGGATATGGCCACGTTAAATCCGTAGACCGGAAAATCTTTCTATGAGGACTGTGGGTGGGAAGGTGCGATCCCCCCCCCCCCAAGATGTCGCCCCTGGGGTTGCTCGGTCAAAATTGTGATGGCACCTAAACACCCAAGTGCCGAAGGTTGAGAAAAAAATTAATCCCTTAACTACTTTATGTAATATAATAGGCTTTCTTCTCTAGTAAACGTTCCCTAACAAAACTACACATGCAAGCGAAAAAAATACGGTAAGATGCCATTTACATTTTTTAGTCCGAGTCACGGAGAAAATATAACCCGTGAATCGGGTATAAATGAAATTTATGCCGAACCAATGAAAAATAGTCTTTTGCGAGATTTGGCAGAAAATAAAATCATATGGATAGCGACCAATCATAATATTAACTAGTTCAGGGGTTCTTAAAATTATGTAGTCAAAGGACCCCCTCTTGAACAACATTTTATTTCGCGGACCCCCATCCCAACCCTAGGCATTTTACGCCGTTCTTGAGACTTAGGCCGTCTGCACACGGGGCAACTCAAAATAAACTGATAACTGACTCGAATCACAAACCAGTCCGTGATGAGTCCCAACCTATGTAATTGAATGGAGCCACGCACACGGCACAACTGGTTACAAACCCGTCAACCAGTTGCGCCGTGTGCGTGGCTCCATTCAATTACATAGGTTGCGACTCATCACGGACTGGTTTGTGATTTGAGTCAGTTATCAGTTTCTTTTGAGTTGCTCCGTGTGCAGACGGGCTTAGAGCGTTAAATTTACCAGTTGCTGTACATTTCCCACAAATTATTCTATTTTAAAAAAAATATAGCCCAAACTTTATACGTACTCAAAGTCTCAGATCGATTTAACAACATAACACACAAGTTTTCCTTTTTCTTTTGCCTAGCAGTATTGCAGGAACAATGATAAAGCAAAAATGCTTGTTCCCATTAGCCATCATACGTTCTTTCAAATAGCACGAAAGAGAAAGCTCGGAGAGTTACATAACACATGCAAGGATATTCAGATTAAAAGGGGAAAATGGCAGAGTGAACGAAGAAAAAAAACATTTCGCAGCGTCTTCTTAATCAAGATAAAAGCCATTTTCCTCTTATTTCATTTCTGCTCTTCTGTCTAAACGTTCACCAGAGATTCAAATAAAGAAGAGCGAAACAGGAATCGGCAAATAAAAACAAAACAAGAACATGCAGACGAGGAGCTCGGAAACAAATGTAATGCTCGGAAAAAGAAAATAGGACGTAACATTAGTCTTCGCTTAGGGCGTTTTTTCATCACTCGGCATTACGCAGTAATAGGAAGTTTTGACATAAACTTGAGCTGGAGTTTTTGCGGATACGCGGTGTTTTGTTCTGTAAGAAATCTAAGGATACCGTTTTCGTCGCAGCAGAAGATCTGCCTGAAAGAATATGACGAATTGACCCCTCTAGTTCAATGAACTTTAAGACACTGCAAGTTTATATAAGAGATCAGATCCTTGTTACTTTGACATGCTCTGCAACGAAGCCGTTTCATACGTTTTATCATATATATATATATATATATATATATATATATATATATTATATATGTCGCATTTCACCACATGACTTTCCATAATAACACACAATATGTACAAATGAAGAGGCACAGTTCTTTTAAATTTGAAGTTCTTTAGTTCGCAAGAGTTGATAGCGGATATCAGAGCGTCCTTCTAGCATGACGCGAAACATACGTGTGCTCACATACAGAGCCAACAACAGAATGAATCTGCTCACTTAGCCAGGGGCTGTACTAAACAAGTCAGCAACTGTTTACATCAACATAGATATTTTCGCGGGTGGTAGGCGTGTGCAATTCTTAGAAACATATGGGTGCGTTTTACCTTTATGGTATTATTTGACACTTTTGATCGCTTGATATCTGGCACCTGCAGCCATTATCTCTGAGATATTGTGAACTGAGGATTTAGATGACTAGAGACGGGGTTTTGTTAATCCTTCTGGGGCGGACGGCTCTATATTTCTATCAACTGATTTGGATTTATCGTGGTCTTTATCTCATGCTTTTCACCCTCTGCTGCGGTTATTTGCCTGAATGTATTTTTCTGGAACTTGCAGATGTTCACTTGCTGTTGGGTGGGCTATTCTGAGAAAAGGGACCTATCTTAAACGGATGTGGGGACCCGAACTATAGAAATAGACGATATTCAACCTTATAATGTCACACACACACACACACACACACATATATATATACACACTGGCTGAATACCCGTGCTTTGCTACGGAGTACATTCAAATTAAATTCAACAGACAATGTATGGAGTTAATGCTAAATATATATATATATATATATATATATATATATATATATATATATATATATATATATATATATATATATATATATATATATATATATATATATATATATATATAATAAATACAACGGTCAATGTATGCAATTAATGCCAAAAAAACCAAAAAAAAAATATATATTTATAAAATGATCGTAAAGCACATTGAACATTACATATCCAACGCGTCTATGCTACACACTGAAATCCCAGACGAAGAACAACTGAAATAAACAAACAAAGTCCCAAAGAAGCACAATCATTTTGCACGGCGAAGAAAACACGGGAATAAATAGGAACATGTTTTAAGCGAAAGTATCCAGATTAAAAGGGGGGGGGGGATGCAAAAAATATTTTTTTACAACTCAGCCTTAATCAGGATAAAAGGCATTCTCCTTCTATTTGTCTCTCCCTTTATTTCGTAGCGCCACGAGAGATTCAAATACCCGGAGAGAAATATAAATAAACGTTAGATTTGAAAAAAAAAAAAAAAAAGTGCGAGGAAGATAACCTGGAGAATGCAAAAAAGTAGAGATAAAAAAAATAATAAATGACGGGATAAATAGAGGGGAATAAATAAACGTAACATATTAGCTGGGCTAAAAAACGCTTTTTCACGATAGACAGAACTTGCCTTTAATGCCTCCATGCAATATTAGCAAGACGATGTCGAAATTCAATAAGAAGTGAGGGTAGAAAAAGAAGTTATTTAATACGGGTGACGGCGTTTTACTCCATTTTCAGGTCAAATTTTTCATTCATAGAATACGTCATGAGCGTGTCTACTACTCAGTGGGAGTTTAGAAACCACTTGTTAGAGGAGTTCTTCCAATTAATATCTTTACGTTACCCGCTATATCGTAATTTAGTTGCGTAACTGTTTTGATTTTTTCCATCTTTGACAGTACTTAAGGGGAGGGGGTCCGCGACGCAAAACTCTGAGGGGGGGGGGGGGGGAGAAGCACACCTTATTTTCTCCGCATAAAATTTACTACTAACGTCGTCTGTTTCTATGATAATCTCATTTCTCGGAAACAGCACTTTTTATGCTCGACATATTTGGTAGCATAAAAAGCTCATATTTATTTTCTTAACATTCACAATTCTTCTATCACGCTAAGTATAAAAAAGCAACCGTGGTTCGGCCTCGAGGTATAACAGAAACAAATTTCGGAAAGAGCCTTTATTTATATATATATATATATATATATATATATATATATATATATATATATATATATATATATAAAGATTGATATGAAAAATCTTACGGAATTGAATGATCTTTCACAAAAGTCAGAAAAATAGACATCTACGAAAAACAATTTTTGAAATATGCTTTGTTTTAATACGTACAGCTGGAGACAAAGCGTTATTTACATCAATACTAAAAGCGTTATAACTTTGCATTGATTAGGAAGGAACTGAATGAGCTTTCTCTTTGTACCCTACCGTACACCTACAGTTTGTAAGGCACATAAAGTATACATTTATTTTCTTGGCATAAAATTCTACTTTAAAGTTTTTATAATTAAGTAACAAAAGCAAATTTTCTTGGCATAAAATTGACTTAGGAGCTTTTAGAATCAAGTAACACAAACGGATTTTATTGGCATAAAACTCACTTTACAGCTTTTTTGAATCAAGTAACACGAACGGCCTGTTTCAACGATGATTACAAAGCTAGAAGGAGTATTTTTATGCTGTACTGGGTATTTTTTAAATGCTGTATGCTAATAATCCAGGTCTATTTATATCGGAATGTAATATTTCATATTTTATATTCTCTATATTTTCCGCGGAAGAAAGTACAGTTAAAAAAAACAGCTATTCAATACTTAAATGCATTTTTAAGAAACGTCGAGAGTTTTCAATACCATCTCTAAAACTTGTAGAGTAAGAAATTAAGAGTTAATATACTTTACAAATTGTTCCAATACTTAAATGTATTTTTACAAAATATCTCAGTAGCTTCCGATTCTAACTCCAAAATTTGTCGTATAAGAAA
Source organism: Dolomedes plantarius (assembly GCA_907164885.2). Taxonomy (NCBI): domain Eukaryota; kingdom Metazoa; phylum Arthropoda; class Arachnida; order Araneae; family Dolomedidae; genus Dolomedes; species Dolomedes plantarius. The sequence goes on along the minus strand of OU015499.1, from coordinate 91,984,888 downwards.
TCACATTTAATACTCAATAGATTGTTTAGATACTCAAATGTATTTCTATAAAATATCGATCCCAGCCCAATATTCGGCGTGTAAGAAATTTATTTAAGAGTTTTCAATACTTAAATGTATTTTTAAAAAATATTTTCAATGCTTTCGATCCCAGCTTTCAAATTTGTAGTGCAAGAAATTACAGTTAATACTCCATAGATTATTTCAATACTTAAATGTATTTCTATAAAATTTCCATCAGAGCTCAATATTTAGCGTGTAAAAAATTAGTCAAAAGCTCCCCAGAGTTTTCAATACTTAAATGTATTTTTAGAAAATATCTTGAATGCTTTTGATTCCAGTTCTCAAATTTGCAGGGTAGGAAATTACAGTTAATACACTATAAATAGTTTCAATACTTAAATGCATTTCTACAAAATATCGATCCCAGCTCAATATTTGGCGTGTAAGAAATTACAGAAAAAAAAAAGCTCTACACTGTTTTCAATACTTAAATGTATTATTAGAAAATATTTTGTGCAGTTCTAAAAAATATCAGCTCTAAAATTTGTATTGTAATAAATTACAGTTAGTACTCTACAGATTGTTTCAATAATTAAATGCATGTTAAGAAAATATATTGACAATGTCTGTTAATATATTTTCCGAGTATTGTCAATATGTGTGTACTGTCAATATATTTTCAGACTGTAATTTACTACGGTCAATTTGTAGAGTATTGACTGTAAGAAATTACAGGCAAAAGCTCTACACGGTTTTCAATACTCAAATGTATTATTAGAAAATATCTTGTGCAGTTCTAAAAAATACCAGCTCTAAAATTCGTAATGTAATAAATTACAGTTAGTACTCTACAGACTGTTTCAATACTTAAATGCATTTTAAGAAAATATATTGACAGTTTCTGCCAATATATTTTCAGAATATTGTCAATATTTCTATACTTTCAATGCATTTCCAGACTGTAATTTATTTGATTCAATTTGTAGAGTATTGACTGTAATAAATTACAGTCAATACCCTACAAATTGCTCCAATGATTATATGGATATTGAAATTTAATTACACGCGAATACACGATGTAGTGTAAGGGGTTATAAATTGATCTCGAGAAAATACCCTTTAACAATATTAAAAACCCTACAGTTGTGAGAAAATGTCTAATTAATAATGTACGAATTTCATTCGGCCTTTTTATAGAAACAAAAATCCATCACGATACCGGAGAATGAAACAAACGAGCTGTAGATATTACGATATTGAATTAATAATTGAATCCGGAAAAGTTGATTTAAGAATACGATACACCTATGAGAAATCTCGTTAAGTTCCATCAATCACCTTTAATCTTTTCGTCTGGTCATTTATTATTCAATATTAATTCAATCATATGAAAAATCATTAAACGGAATGGGGGTATTTCACCCTCGCTCATGATTTATTAACCGGGTTATGTTACAAGACCGTTTTCAAATTGCTAACATGCATGCCTCACTGTCGTATCAGGTTGCTATAAATGGAGACGTGGACTCCTGTTAGACGTAATTAAAAAAAATTCAATTAATTTTACCTTCGTTATACGTACTTTTCTCCAAACTCTTCAGGTCGGTCTACCCTTTTTTTTTAAAAAATGATTTCTTATTTTGGGGAAAGGAAAAAGTCATATGTCATAGATAATTCAGAAACATATAACACTAATTTAAGATATCTGCCTACGTTTAAATAGCTGTTTTGGTGCAAAAATTCGATTTTTTTTTATTGCTCTATTTGAAAGGGAAATCTTTTAGGATTCTAAAACTTCATTACTTTTCATTCGTAGGATCATTTGTTGAGAATTTATGGCTAATTTAATAAACCGACATCGATACTGAAAGACCAGAAGTAGCACACAAAATTAAAGTGCAATAACCATTTATGAAATACTAGCTGAAAATCCGCACTTCGCTACGGAGTACATTCAAATTAAATACAACGGTCAATGTATGCAATTAATGCTAATATATATATATATATATATATATATATATATATATACATATATTTATTTATTTATAATAAATACGACGATCAATGTATACAATTGGTGTAAAAAAATACATTTATAAAAAAATCGTAAGGGATATTTTATAGACAAAATAATGTTGAAGAAAATATTCAAATTAAATCTAATAGGACATACTAAAGAATATAGTACAGTTAATATAATACAGTTTGAGGAACATATCTTTTACTGAATTTTAATATTTTGTTTAGATAATGTTCAATCGTCTGCCGAATTAGCAAGAAAAGAAAAATATTTTTCTTGTCTATTTCGATGTTATGACGTGACGATAAATTTATTTAAAATACCAGAAAAAGAAATCACGTGATCAGCATTTAATAAATTATATTCTAAAATTTAATCTTTAAAAATTCACCAAATATCAGAAAATGGAAGTAAAGATTCGAAAAGAATTTCGATTTTTTAAAGGAATTTTTAGGATCTTTCTCGTGATATAAATTTTATAACCCTCAAATTATTATTTTAAATGCAAACTTAAAGAAAGATACTAAGACAGCTTAAAAATTTAATTTTAAAAAAAATCTAAGAATTTTTCAAAAATCTTTCTTAGTGCACCCCTATGCCATAAGAATTGTCATGCAAAATTTCAGCCCTTTAAGTCCGGCGGTTTAGTCTGTGCGTTGTATGTTAGTCAGTAAGTCAGTCAGTTACGGAACTGTTTTATATATATAATGTGCAAAACCATTTATAACAAATATAAATGCAAAAACCTTTCATACAAAATTAAATTGCAAAAACTATTTATACAAAATTAAATCGCAATAGTCATTAAAACAAAATAAATTAAATTGAAAAAAAAAACATTTATACAAAATTAAATCGCAATAGTCATTAAAACAAAATAAATTAAATTGAAAAAAAAAACATTTATACAAAATTCAATTACAATAACCATTTACAGAAAATCAAATTGCAAAGCCATTCAATGCAAAATTAAATTGAAAAACATTTGTACAAAAAAGACCATTCACACAAAATTAAACTGCAAAAGCCATTTATACAAAATTAAATTTTAAACTCCATTTATACAAAATTAAACTGCTAAAACCGTTTATACAAAATAGAATTGTAATAACCATTTACAAAAAATCAAATTGGAAAGCCGTTTATTGCAGCCAATGTTTAAACAAAGATTGGCTGCTATTAGAATGTTGCAAAACAAGAAAAATAATATCTCCTGTTCTAGTTAAGATAGAAACATGATTTATGCGCCATTTTAAGCGAAAAAGAACAGAAAAAATTTTAATGCAATAAAATGTTTTTCAAAAATTTGAAAAATTTTGTGTCCTGGACCCCCTTAAAAAAAAAATCAAGGCACAAAACAGAGGGAGAAAGAAGAGTATCGAATTTATGACGAACTACTACAAATGGACGACAACGAATATTGGGCTTTTGGTTTATTTATAACATTAAAACAATTGTAAAGATAAATAGAAAAATGTTTCCCCAGATAGGGATTCCAACGGGGGGTTACATGACCCTGTTTTACGAGAGCGAGGGACGAACTGAGAAGCGAAAAACTTCTCCCTCTCTACGGGCGTCGCAGCGCCCCCTCGATACAATTTTCTACAAAGAGTATTAAAGAGCTTTTTGTATCAAACAGCGAATAATCTCTCTACATATACTACGAGCAATATAAACATCCATTTCGAATATTGAATGTACAGATCAGCATCGTTTACCTAGAAATACATGGCATTCGGGGAAATTAGCAGCGTAATGAATTTCAGGACACCTCTAGGCGACGCATAGGGACGGCGTTGCCATGTTAACGTATTGCTGAATGTTACAAGTCGTCTGAAGAAGGGTGCTTTATGCATTCGAAGCTAGAACTGAGCTCATTTTACTTACTGCAGTGAATTTGTATGATTTATTTTTCTGACTCATTTTTTTTCTAATTTAAATGCGTTTGTGTTCTAATCATTCTAAAGTTTAGAGTGATTCCGAATACGACAAACTTAGTGAAAAAGGAAGCGGTCTCTTTAAATTTATTTCATAACTAGCGGCCAGTCCCGACTTTGTCCGGGTTGAACAAAATACTATACCAATAAATTTCCAGTTGATAGCCAATAAATTGTAAATATTTTTTTACCTTAAAAATAACCTTAATAATACCTTAAATTAATATTACGTTAGTTAATAATTAAAGTTAATTTTTTAAAAGAAAAAGGCGTGCCGCAGAACGGCTAGATTCGAATCGTTAACGTCAGAACAGAAGCCCACCGCGATAGCACCACGCTAAGGATCGTTGAAGACTTCGGCACAAAAAGCGGTAGAGGACAGTAGCGGTAACAATGGAGATTGTTAGGATTAAGCCCCTAACTTTATTTCTACTGATCAGATATACATAATATATAGCCTATGTCCATCTGGAATAATATACCTTTCAAACAGTGAAAGAATTTTTCAAATAGGTACAGTGGTTCTGAAGTTTACCCTCCCCGTACAAAATCCCTCTCTCTTTATATATAAGTATAGATAAACAAAATTTTTTTTCCCATTATTTCCTAGAATCGTTTTCCTATCTTATTTCATCTATCTCACTTTCGTGAGACCCGCAGCAGACTTTCCGTAAAGCAATATGGCCCCTCATCACAATTTCGAGTTGAGCAACCCCGGCTCTAAACATAAAAATACCCGTAAATCGGCTTCTCAAGATATGACGAAAAACAATTTCCGGAAAGAATTTAGAGGGATGAAAAAAACCGTACAGAAGTAATTGATCTTTCAACAAAAAAAAACAAAGGAAAAAAAAAAACTTATTTTGACGGAAAACAACTTTCCAAATGTGCAATGTTGAATTCATCCAAACAGAGTCCAAAACGTGACTTACATCAGAAGTATACGGCGTCATAACAGCGACCACACTTTCCGTATTGATTCTTGAAGGAATGGAATTAGAAACGCTGAATCTCATTTTAGCACTTGGAATATCAAATTCGCAAACATCAGTTTAAGACATTTTATCCGCGTCTTGAAAGATATGGCCGTCGGCGCCTATCAAGAGATAGTGCAGCTTTGCTCTATCTGACATTACATCCGTCGTCGGCCCGGAAGCTGATAGGGAACATGAATAAAAAGGAACTGTCTTCGGAAGACATGAATTTTGTGCGAAGTAATTAGCGCGAAATAATTTATTTATGCCATGAGTATCATAAGATGTAAATTTAATAATAGAATTATTTATTTCGCTAGCTGAGATTTTGAGGGCAAATATCCATGTGAATAAAATATTCATTTGATATTCGTGACTTATTCCGGATTGTGTGTGATTCAAGGCTTTTAAAGGACTGAAATAACAATAGAAGATGAACATGCAAAAATTGTTCTTTAACCTTTAGCTTACGGGGCCTATTTTTCCGATTCCTACTTGAGAATTGAAAATTACATACCCCCTTTGTAAGATTGACCATTAAGGGGGTTATATATATATATATATATATATATATATATATATATATATATATATATATATATATATATATATATGTATATATATATATATGTATATGTAAATATGTATATATATATATATATATATGTATATATATATATGTATATATATGTATATGTATATATATAAATATATATATATATATATATGTGTGTGTGTGTGTATGTATATATGTATATATATATGTGTGCATACATACATACATACATATATATATATATATATATATATATATATATATATATATATATATATATATATATATATATATATATTCATTCTTGTGTCCGTATTCTTGGGATACATGCTATCCCACCCCGTAAGGAAAAGGTTAATAAACGTTATGAGATAGCACTATACGCGAAGTACAACTTTACTCACAGCCCTATATACGAAACTAGCTGAAAACCCCGTACTTCGCTACGGAGTACGTTCAAATTAAATATAAAGGTCAATGTATGCAATTAATGCCAAAAAAATGTATAAATACATTTATAATAAATAAATCGATCAAAATATGCAATTGATGTAAAAAAATAAGAAAAAATATATTTATAAAAAATCGTAACAGATATTTTTATAGACAAAATAATGTAGAAGAAAATGTTCAAATAAAATTTAATAGAACATACTAAAGAATATAGTACAGTTTGAGAAACATATCTTTTACAGTATTTTAATATTTTTTTTGGATAATGTCCAATCGTCTGCTGCATTAGCAAGAAATTTTTTTTGTCTATTACGTTGTTATGCACGTGACGATAAATTTATTTAAAGTACCAGAAAAAGAAATCACGTGATCAGCATTTAATAAATTAAATTCTAAAAATTAATCTTTAAAAATTCACCAAAAATCAGAAAATAGAGAAAAAGATTTCATTTTAAAGGAATTTTTATGATCTTTCTCGTGATATAAATTTTATAACCCTCAAATTATTATTTTAAATGCAAACTTTAAGAAAGTTACTAAAACAGCTTAAAAATTTAATTTAAAAAATACAAGAAGAATTTTTCAAAAATATTTCTTAATGCTCCCCTACACTATAAGAAGAATCGCCATGCAAAATTTCACCCCTTTAGGTTCATCGGTTTGGTCTGTGCGTTGTCTTTCAGTCAGTCAGTCAGTTACGGAACTGTTTTATATATATATATATATATATATATATATATATATATATATATATATATATATATATATATATATATATATATATATATATATATATATATATATATATATATATATATATATATATATATATATATATATATATTAAGCCAACTCATTCAAATACAATAGCCAAATTTTGGGCTAAATTTCACTTGATCCAAAGTAATATGTCTTAATAAATATTCATGCGAATAAAATGTTCATTTGATATTCGTGACTCATTCCGGAATGCTGTGATTCAGGGCTTTTGAAAGACTAAAATAAAAATAGCAGATGAAAATATTAAAAAACATTCTTAAACATTATGAGATAGCGTAATGGCACTATACGCCGAGTACTACTTTACACACAGCTCTATATACGAAATTGAGCCAAATAAAATAGCCAAATTTAGGCTAAATTTCACTTGATCCAAAGTAATATGTCTACATAAATATTATTTTCACATCTAGGAGAAAGATAGTCTCTACAAAAATTTATTACGAAGCGATTTATTTAAAGAAAAGCATTTAAAAATTAACTATAAAACCATTTTTTATGAAAATAAACAGGCAAAAAACTTTATGCAAAGAATCATGAAAAGCTATTTTTGTAACAGTTCCTACAAAGCAATTCAAAGCAAGATAGATGAAGACATTAATGAAATAATTTGTGCGAAGTCATGTAGGAAAAATTCGTGCAAAGTTACTTATGCAAAAACTTATGAAAGCAACTCTTACAAAATGTCAATTACGTAATTCATGCAAAAATCATTTAAAAAGGCCTTTATACAAAATTTCATACGAAGGTTACCAATTAATCTAGCACAATCAGTAAGTAATACAAATATTCATAGAAAAACCATGCCTTCATGGTTCATACCAAACATTTCAAACCATTCTACCCTAAAGAATTCAGACTAAATCATTTCTGCAAAGATTCACACAAATGATTATTACGAAAACACTTAAGATTCACACAAAATGATAATTACGAAAACATTTAATTCATTCTAAGCCGTTCACGCAAAGCCACGAAAGTTCTTGAAAGTTTTGATTCATTCACAAACATTTAAGCGAAAAGTAATAACGAAGTAATGAATGCAGAAATGATTTGCAGAGTCGTGCATGGGGAAAAAAAAATTCTTAAAATCAAATATACAAAACTGAATTACTATTCCCAAACTAAATTACTATTTCCTTCAACTTAATTTTTCAAACCATTCATACAAAATTAAACTGCAAAATTCATTTAAAGAAAAATAAATTGCAATAACCATTTACGCAAAATTAAATTGCAATAACCATTTATGAAATATTAATGTGCAAAGCCATTTATAACAAATATAATTGCAAAAAGCCATTTATACAAAATTAAATTGCAAAAGCCATTTATACAAAATTAAATTGCAAAAGCCATTTATACAAAATTTAATTGCAATAACCATTTACAGAAAATCAAATTGCAAAGCCATTCAATGCAAAATTAAATGCAAAATTAAATTAAAAACCATTTATACAAAAAAGCATTCACACAAAATTAAATTGCAAAAGCCATTTATACAAAATTAATTTTCAAAATTCATTTATACAAAATTGAATTACAATAACCATTTTTAGAAAATCAAATTACAAAGCTATTCAATGCAAAATTAAACTGAAAAATCATTTAGTGAAAAAAAAATTGCAAAGTCATTTAATGCAAAATTAAATTGCAAACCATTTCTATAAAATTGCAAAGTCATTTATAGAAAATTTCAGAAGTATTTATTCAAAATTACAAAGCCATTTGTACAAAATTTTATTGCAAAGCCATTTGTACAAAATTTTATTGCAAAGCCATTTGTACAAATTTTATTGCAAAGCCATTTGTACACAATTTTATTGCAAAGCCATTTGTACACAATTTTATTGCAAAGCCATTTGTACAAAATTTTATTGCAAAGCCATTTCTTAAAAAAAAATTTAGATAGCATTTCTATGAAATAATTAAGTTAGAAAGCTATTTTAACAAAACCCCTCGGCTTTCACTCGTTTTATGAAAGCAGTATACTTTGATTCACATCAAAATCCCTTCAGCTTTGACGTAGCCGTGCAAACACCAAATCCAATACCTTACCTAACTGTTTTACTTCCGAATTATAGCAACCCCCGTGCGCCGGTATGAAAGAACTTATCACACTACTCGAAAACTTCCCAAAAGAAGCGCCGGGAAACTTTCTGAAGAAGTTAAGTTTCGTATTTATTTTGTTATTCCGCTCTTCAAAGTAGACCACTCTTCCTTTCCCAACTATTTAAAAAAAAAAAAGAGCGCAGAAAACCGACGGAGCGTGGTAAAGTGGCCCACTCTCTTTTGCATCCTTCAGTAAAATAAAAATGCAACCGAAAAATAAAATTAAAAGAAAAAAAATAACTTGCCCAGAAGTTCTCTCCGCACTGCAGTAGGCCTAAAAATATTGCTACGAAAAATTCCCTTTTTTGAAGGAGGATGCTGTTCTACCCCCCCCCCCCCCTCCCATGCCTCGAGAAGGAGAAAAAAAAAATAAGATCCAGTTTTGCAAGATTTGTTTCTCGGTTCTTTAAATTACAGCTTTTTATATTCAGGGCCATTTTTTCCTTATATTTCCGAGTTCTTTTCGGAACTGATGGAATCCTTCCAAGAATATTTCAGAACGTATGACTTCATAAATTCCATAACAATGACTGTTAGGGGGAAGTTACAAAATCACCAAAACATTTTTATTATTTTAAATACTTCATTCGCTCGATGGCAAAACAAAAATAATGAAATCATATTGTGAGCATCATAGCTCCGAATTATCTTTATTTAGTGTACTTGATGAATTCATTTCACTTCACACTTCCGCAGGGCCGCCCAGAGGGGGGGGGGGCGCAACTGAGGCACTTTGCCCCAGACCCCCAACTGCCGGAGGAAATTTTTAAAAATTTATTTATTAGATTTCCTCCGAAAGAAAATTCTGAAACTTGTACCATACTTCAAAATTATCCCCTGAAAAAAGGGGCCCCCAAAAAATTTTAAAAAAATTATTCGATTAATCAGATTTCTTGGAGCCCCCAACAGAAGTTTGCCCCAGGCCCCGCAAAGTCTCTGGGCGGCCCTGCACTTCCGCATGCCGGATAATCTGACTGAATCGCACAGAATTTGAATAACGAAATAATGTAACGAAGAAACGCTGACTGGAATCAACGAAGAAACGCAGACTAAAACGAGACAAGGCGTTATTCGCTGGTGCAACAAGGCAAGGACTTTTTTGGAGATCTGCTCAAGAGTTAAATCTGCCATCGCCCTTCAATAGCAATCTCCTCCAGCACATGACTGGTATTGTAGCATACAGCCGGGAGGAACTATGGCTTTTGTGGGCAATCGTGCTCAGCAGACTGCTTTGTCAAGACTCCTAAGTGGTCAACTGAAGTACCTTAAATTTGATCAAGGCAATAAGATCTTTCCCATTTATGGAAAATGTAACATCAATCATTTCACCCCTGACCATCTTCTTTCTTGCTTGGAGCTTGAAAAGGAGGATTTAACGCAGAGTCACCGCCTTGTCTTGGATTTTTTTGATGTTTTCGGTCTTCGGCAAGACCAGATAGGATTAGTACCAACCAACCACAAGACAAGGACTGAAACAAGATAGGTTATTCGAGTGCAACAGAACTCGCTTACAGAGAGCCCCGATTTAGAGGGTCGGTTGGTTAATTTGGTGTGCAATGGTCATCTTTTGAAACGAAAGGGCATAACTGACCTGGTCCTACAGCGTAAAAATTCTAAACACGGTTGCCTACTTTGGGATTCGAACCTGTATTTAAAATAATTAAGCCAACTCATTCAAACATAATAGCCATATTTAGGGATAAATTTCACATGTTCCAAAGTAATATGTCTTCATAAATATTTATGTAAATAAAATATTCACCGCCACAAATATTTGATTAAATGATTAAAATATTCATGAGTCACGAATATTTGATATTCGTGACTCCTTATAGATTGTTGTGGATTAGGGCTTTTAAAAGATTAAAAGAACAATAGCAGATGAGCATACAAAATACTGTTCTCAAACATTATGAGATAGAGCAATGGCACTATACTAATTGTTTGGTATATTTGATGAATTCATTTCACTTCATACTTCCGTATACCGGATCATCTGACTGAATCGGAAAGAATTTGAATAACGAAAGAATTTAACGGAGAAACGCTGACTGAAACAAGACAAGGCGTTATTCGCTGGTGCAACAAGACAAGGACTGAAACAAGACAAGATATTCGAGTGCAACAGAACTCGCTTACGGAGAGCCAAGATTTAGAGGGTCGGTTGGTAAATTTGGTGTGCAACGGTCATCTTTTGAAACGCAAGGGCTTAACTGACCTGGTCCTACAGTGTAAAAATTCTAAACACGCTTGCCTACTTTGGGATTCGAACCCGCATTTAAAATAATTAAGTCAACTCATTGAAACATAATAGCCATATTTAGGGCTAAATTTCACATGCTCCAAGTAATACATAAATATTTATGTAAATAAAATATTCATTGCCACGAATATATGATTAAATGATTAAAATATTCAATGAAATGATTAAAATATTCATGAGTCACGAATATTTGATATTCGAGACTCATTATGGATTGTTGTGGATTAGGGCTTTTAAAACATTAAAATAACAATAGCAGATTAAAAAACAAAAAACTGTTCTCAAACATTATGAGATAGAACAATGGCACTATATGCCAACTACTACTTTACTCACAGCTCTATACACGAAATTAAGCCAAGTCATTCAAATAAAATAGCCAAATTTAGGGCTAAATTTCACATGCTCCAAAGTAATATGTTTACATAAAGATTATTTTTAGCATGGATCAGATTGCTAGAGTCTTAGCCACTCGGTAATACCTGATTTAGTGAGAGAAACTTTGTTTAGAAAAAAAAAATAAAATGGCTGGTTCAATGTAACGCCATGTATGGAACTGAAAAAAAAAGGCAAAACTTTGATTTCTGAAATAAGAATCCACAAACTCGGTTCTTTCATCGACACCTTTCATCTATTCGTTTCTCGGAAATAAAAGCAAGTGGTATCAGTTCTTCACTTTGGTGATCTTATATCTGAGAATTAAGGGATTTAAATTTTCAACTCAATATTTTTCTAATTACAGATTAACAAAAGTCTCTTTTTTTTTTCGCTTGTATATGGATATTAAAGTCAAGGAAATTTTTTTTAAATTTGAAATTTTCACGTAGAGGACATTATATTATTAATGTCTATAGGTACAAAATATAAATTGTTTCTTGAAAATATACAAAACTTTTTCTTCAAATGTCATTGGCAATTCAGTCAAAATTATGTTAAACTTCATTTCCGTTAATATTGAATTGTATAGATTTTTTAATAATTTACGAATTATAATTTTCGTTCAGTATTTACTAATAAATACACCATGATGTTAAGAGTGGTAGGTTAATTTACAATTAGTAATGGACTTTCAATAATTTAAAACTAATTAGATAAAAGCGTACAATTAGTAACTGACCTTCAATAGTTTCACTATTGAAAAACTAATCAGTTAAAATTTTACAATTAGTGTTGGACCTTGAATAATTTAAAATAAATCAGACAGAAGTTAACAGTAATGGACCTTCGGTAATTTAAAACTAATCCCTTAAAAGTTTACGATTATTAATGTTGGACCTTCCAGCATTTTACAGTAAGTAATGGACCTTCAATAATTTAAAACTAATCAGTTAAACGTTTACAATTATTGTTCGACCTTCAATATATCAAAATAAATCAGACAGAAGTTTACAGTAAGTAATGGACCTTCAATAATTTAAAACCAATCAGTTAAAAGTTTACGATTAGAGTTTGACCTTCAATAACATAAAATAAATTAGACACAAGTTTGCAGTAAGTAATAGACCTTCAATAGTTTAAAATAAATGAGATGAAAAATATCACTGAGACAAATTTTTCATTCATTTCTGCAGTCAACTTTAATTCCAAACGAGTATACTATAATTCCAAACGAGTATACTATAAGCCTTTTAAAATTTACACGCGTATGAAAAAATGACAGAGCACGTTAAATTCCGCAGAATCACTCAAATGAAATGAAAATTCTACAGGGATATAAAAATAAACCCACGCAATAAGTTTCCTTCATTCCGTGTAAAGGTCTAAAAATCGGGCGGTGAAAAATTCGCTTTACGTAAGAGAATACGCTCATCCCACACCGCTCTTCGCGTGCGATGTACATTTCTCGAAGTCTCCAAATTATAACCTTTTTATATTCATCGCCGTTTATTTTTTCGCTTCCCTGCTGAGAATTCTCTCTAATACCGATGGAGTCATTCCAAGAAAAATGAGACTTTTCATAACTGTGAGATCACCGTAGGTGTTTTTAAAATGCCTTTTCATATGCCGGGGGCAATTTATTTATTCATTTGTTTCGTGTAAATAGGCGCATCTTGAATAAAAGGTCGATGTTTAATATATTTATGAAGCGCGAATCGATCCCACTGAAACCTTCACGAATAAAAATTAAAGGGGAAGGTTTACGTTTCAATAAAAAATAAATGAGTTTCTTTGTTAGATAAATTTTCATGTAAGTTAATAAATAAGTTATGACACGGGTAGGTAAAAAAGAATAATCGACAAACGTTAGGAACTTTTCAACGCTATGAATTAGTTATTCGACAAATTTTAATAAAACAAAAATTAGATGATTATTTCGTGAAATTAACTATAAATTATGCATAGACTTCGACGAAATAGCATTTCATGTGTAACCAGATCAAAATGGCTTTTGTTATAATACTGTACCAAATCCGTGGAACGGAAAGATAAATTAAAAAGTGAATTTCAAGAACAGAAATAAATATGCCAGTTACCGCAAATGAAAAACAGAGATTTTAAAACTTCTTTTTATTACTTGCAGCAGTAGGCAAAATAATACTACAAATCTTCGCTGGAAGTCGACAAACTCCAGCATCTAAGTATTTCTCTTAACAATGGTGAATTCAAAGATTTCATTAGTTCAATATAACACTTAATAATGAATAGCATACGACCTTAGAATCCCTTATACCAAGGTCCCCCGTTCCAATCTCCACGAGAAAACACCTGTTCAAAAACTGTCACCTAGCGCTAGAAGAACAACGCTTAAACTGAATTCTTATTCCAAATTCTTATTCACCTGGGAAACAAAACCCGAGATGCCACACCGCTCAACCAAAACATTTTCCAACAATAGACCCAATAGCAGGATTTATTTCTTACTCCATGGTAGACGCGTGAACGTGCTAAACCACAGTTTTAAATCACGCGAACTCCAAAACATCGCACGCTGGCGATAACACGCCAAGTTGGCCCCTAACTCGTAACAATACGTCATGTTTAGGTCATATTTGTGATAATAGTATTTATTCCCTTTTATTTTTCTTGATACATTAAGTTGTACCAAGAAAAAAGTTCCAGTTGTTTCAGATCTAATCCACAACAAATACTTCCGATTGTACAAACTGTGTAAAATATCCATATATACCATGAATTAAGGCTGCTGTGTACTAACCCTATTGGATTCGCTCACCTCAATGTTGACTTACGGAGAAATTCTTAAATACAGGGTAGGGTGTCCGGGCTAAAGTTATTCAAAAGTCATGACTTATTTTTACGGAACTACCCATTAGAATTTTAAAAATATATATTTAAATAGAAAGAACATCTCACCAAGTTTTAATATCAGTCATAGATTTCGATCATACTATCATAGATTTCGATGTGTGCACCTTTTGTAGCACGACAAACGTCTAAATGGTAATCGAGTTCTGTCCAAGTGATTCGTAGCATATGAGGAGTTATTACACGAATTGCTTGGATGATACGCTTCGTCAACTCATCCACAGTTTCAATTTTTTTGTTTATACACAACGGATTTAATGAATCCCCAAGTAAAAAAGGTATAATAACGCCTGATAAGTCACAAGTGATTAAGTCACAAGTCTGTCGATCGTTCATTTACGATAATGAAATATTAGGAATCCTTATACCACATAGCAAACAATTTTCGATATTATTCCATCCTTACTGTCCAATTCATATCATCTGGTAGACGCAAAATATTTTACACTCCAATGAAATTTCCTTCTTGCCATTTTTGCTACAGTTAAATAACTGGGTTAAGCAATAAAAGGTCACCAATATACACCGTGCAGACCTGCCAACCTCAGTAAGAGCAAAATCCTGCAATATTCTACCATGCATAAAATAATCGACATAACACAAAACAGTATAGTAAAAAATCGTAAAAGAATTATAACGTATACTTACTTATAGTTTATAGGATCTCTGTAATAATATTATATAGTTCAAAATATTTCCTTACTGCTCAGCACATCTTGAAATTATAATATTAAACAAAAGTTATATATTTGAAATTTGTAATCATACATTTTAATGTACATCATATTTACCCTAGCAGGGACCCCAGCAGTCTATATTTTGAGTACTTCTATTTCTTTATAATGTTTGTTTTAATTAACTGCAGAAAATCTTGGAAATTTTGTAGCATTTACTGTAGCTTATTTTGCTCTTTTTAAAAATTCATTGTCAAATTGTTCTTAATTGCAGTGTCCTTGTGGGTTCATTTTGCATATTAGCAAACTTTCTAAGGTTTCCCTTGACATAGATGACCTGAACTGAGTAGATATTTTTGTTATGTAACTAAAAATCCGGTAACAATAGTGTCCATTCCGGAAACCCGGCAGATGGATTAAAAATCCGGCATTGCCGGGATAAATCCGGAAAGTTGGCAGGTCTGTACACCTTTCTTTTGCAATGTTCAGGATATGATTTTGGCAGTTTCTCCTCCTTAGAAAACGACACGAGACACACATTAAGTCACAAGTCTGTCTATCATTCATCTACAATGGTTAAGTATATGAAAACCTTATACAACATAACAAACAATCATATTCTATCCATGCTGTCTAATTCATATCTACTGGTAGACGAAAAATATTTTACGCTCCAATGAAATTTCCTTCTTTCCATAATTTGCTGCAGCAAAATACCTGGGATAAGCGATAAAAGACTGCCATCATACGCCCTTGTTTTGTGATGTTTCTTCCCTTTTTTAATTTCTTTGCCTAGCTCTAACATTTTCGATGAAATCAACCTTATTATTGCGCCGATGATACAACACTTGTTGTCTATGTTTTCTGAATTTCTTCCCTTTCATTATTTCACTCGCGCGGTCGTATGACATTTCCTAGTTTCATTGATACCCTTGTTTTCGATATCTTTTACCTCGGAACAATGCAATTATAAACGAGCGCAGGAAAAACTTTTTTTCCCACTCATGTTTTTCGCCAAGGTCACGAAAACAAGTCATTGTAATGAATTTCTAGTTGTTGTAAGAGGATGGAATTCCCTTCCTTTTTTAACATATCTTTTTTTCGTACTTGCCTTGTGTTTTTGTTCATTTATATTGTCATTTTGTTCCCATTATTTGTGTTTTGAACAGTCATTGTAGCTGTTCATAAGAATCGAGGACATGCTTGTGCTGTTATCATTCATATTCAGAATTGTGCTTGTGCTTCCACGTATAGAGTTAAAAAGGAAAAGCGATACGACTGGCTTAAAAATTCATATATTTTCCTTTCGAAGTGTTTAACAATGAGCTACTTGTGCAAGGTATGTTTGAACCCCCAAGTTATTGTTTTGAAACTGTGTTACGGGTATTTTCTCAACAGACACAGGGGTGAGCCATTATTTGCCGCACCAATTCCCCGAGTTACGATACATTGTTCACACGTTGTTCTGAAATTCTGAGTCCTTTATGTTCCTCAATGGGTTACATTGCCCACCTCGCGTACTTTGACGTTGGCCGTTTTCCGCATCCACAATGCTTGTAATTATATAAAGCGAACATAATATTTTTATTACGCTAAGTCAACACATGCGAACTGTTTCTCCTACTAAAAACTTTTTGTATGAGTTTACTGACACAGATCAGTGGGTGCGATCCTCCAGATATCGCCCCTGATATTGCTCGATCGAAATTGAGGTGTCACCAGAGGGTGGTAAAAACAATTTTTGTATGAGTTTACTGACACTGATCAGTGGGTGCGATCCTCCAGATATCGCCCCTGATTTTGCTCGATCGAAATTGAGGTGTCACCAGAGGGTGGTAAAAACAATTTTTGTATGAGTTTACTGACACTGATCAGTGGGTGCGATCCTCCAGATATCGCCCCTGATATTGCTCGATCGAAATTGAGGTGTCACCAGAGGGTGGTAAAAACAATTTTTGTATGAGTTTACTGACACTGATCAGTGGGTGCGATCCTCCAGATATCGCCCCTGATTTTGCTCGATCGAAATTGAGGTGTCACCAGAGGGTGGTAAAAACAATTTTTGTATGAGTTTACTGACACTGATCAGTGGGTGCGATCCTCCAGATATCGCCCCTGATTTTGCTCGATCGAAATTGAGGTGTCACCAGAGGGTGGTAAAAACAATTTTTGTATGAGTTTACTGACACTGATCAGTGGGTGCGATCCTCCAGATATCGCCCCTGATATTGCTCGATCGAAATTGAGGTGTCACCAGAGGGTGGTAAAAACAATTTTTGTATGAGTTTACTGACACTGATCAGTGGGTGCGATCCTCCAGATATCGCCCCTGATATTGCTCGATCGAAATTGAGGTGTCACCAGAGGGTGGTAAAAACAATTTTTGTATGAGTTTACTGACACTGATCAGTGGGTGCGATCCTCCAGATATCGCCCCTGATTTTGCTCGATCGAAATTGAGGTGTCACCAGAGGGTGGTAAAAACAATTTTTGTATGAGTTTACTGACACTGATCAGTGGGTGCGATCCTCCAGATATCGCCCCTGATTTTGCTCGATCGAAATTGAGGTGTCACCAGAGGGTGGTAAAAACAATTTTTGTATGAGTTTACTGACACTGATCAGTGGGTGCGATCCTCCAGATATCGCCCCTGATATTGCTCGATCGAAATTGAGGTGTCACCAGAGGGTGGTAAAAACAATTTTTGTATGAGTTTACTGACACTGATCAGTGGGTGCGATCCTCCAGATATCGCCCCTGATTTTGCTCGATCGAAATTGAGGTGTCACCAGAGGGTGGTAAAAACAATTTTTGTATGAGTTTACTGACACTGATCAGTGGGTGCGATCCTCCAGATATCGCCCCTGATTTTGCTCGATCGAAATTGAGGTGTCACCAGAGGGTGGTAAAAACAATTTTTGTATGAGTTTACTGACACTGATCAGTGGGTGCGATCCTCCAGATATCGCCCCTGATTTTGCTAGATCGAAATTGAGGTGTCACCAGAGGGTGGTAAAAACAATTTTTGTATGAGTTTACTGACACTGATCAGTGGGTGCGATCCTCCAGATATCGCCCCTGATTTTGCTCGATCGAAATTGAGGTGGCATCAGAGGGTGGAAAAAATATTTTTTTTCTTCACTGACACTTGATCAGAGGGTGCGATCCCCCAGATGTCGTTCCTCATTTTCGTCGGTCGAAATTGAGGTGGCACCAAACAGGGAAGTAATAATTTTTTTGTATGAGTTTACTGACACATAATCAGAGGATGCGATACTCTGGATGTTGCCTCTGATTTTGCTCGATCGAAATTGAGGTGTCACCAGAGGGTGGAAACCTTTTTTGTATGAGTTTACTGACACTGATCTCAGAGTGCGTTCCTCCAGATGTCGCCCCTGATTTTGCTCGGTCGATGCCGCCCTTGGGGGTGCTCGGACAAAATTGAGGGGGCACCAGGGGGTGGTGTTGGCTCCCCTATTCAGTGCCCCCACTGAAAACAAACAACGATTCTGGCGAATTATGTGCGAATGTCTTCTAGCGCGAGTGTTTAATGTTTGCCAATGATAACTGCCCCTGAGTGGCAAACTTTACAACACTTAGGCCACAGGTAGCCTGGAGGTAGCGCGCCGGATTTTGGTACTGAGGGTGCTTGGATCGAAACCCGACAAGCACCGTTTAATACCTTCGTGTCTAGGCCGGAAATGGGCGCGTTAAATCCACAGACCGGAATGTCCTTTGAGGTCAGTGGGTAGGGAAGGTACGACCCCCCTCCCCCCAGATGTCGCCCCTGTGGGTACCATGTCAAAATTGTGGTGGCACCAAGTCGGACTCCGACCTTTGTAGTGCTATTATAAACTGGAGCCGCACTACTCAGCCCGATTCCTATATGGACCTGTTCTGGAAATTCCGGCTAGGGGGCATTAAGAACAACAACAAAAACACACTTCATCAGAATTGTCATTTAATTAGAGTAATAATAAGGTGTTTATTAATTATTATTTATTACATTGTTATTATGCATCAGAATTACTATTAATGATTAAGTATAGTATAACTTATAAATAGTGTGATGTTTGAAATTCAGCCTACCAGTATGACGTAATATAAAATTTGCTTGATTCCTGCACCTGCGATTGTTTGCACGCGTGATATTATATTTTGTATTATTCATACTTTACAATAACTGAAGACGGCAACTTCTATATTTTTTTAGTCAATATGATGGAATACGTTTTTAGGTTGTATTTAGGACAAGGAACCAGTTATGTACAATTTAACTTCGCTGGGATCGCCGAGTAGGGCATCTCAGTCTATGGTGATAATATTTTGTTTTCTAATCCTCAATAAATGTTTATGTTGTTCAACACCTGAAGTCTATAATGCAAAAGAACCAAACGTCACAAATAGTGTATTATTCGGCTCAATCCCAATACACGGTTGCCGCATATTTTTTAGATTTTTGCCAAATTGGCGATAAAATGCCAAATGTGGGTTGTGTTTTGTAAAATGCTTTTCAGTTAGCCGTTTACTGCTATATCGGTTAACCCTTTCAGGGGCAACAACCACCACCTTTCGGACAGTGCAGATTTTTTTCCGATCTTTTTTAACCTAAAGAATCTTGAAAAATTTTCAATAAAATGTCGAAAAATGTTTTTACTTCTTTAAACTGATAACAGATGGCAGTACTAACCATTTTTTTGCTCATTTAACTGGAAAACGATGAATGCAAGTTTAAAAAGATTAGATTTAGACGTTTGCACTGTGCAAACGGCGCCCCTCAAAGGGTTAAAGATGTTGTTTCTAAATATCATGGGAGGTTTTTGGATAGTGTTAGATGTAGATTTTCATGAGAGATACATACGGAAGGGGTTGTAAATGATGCACTAATCCATGGTTCCTTACATTCGGATCGGATATTTTTTGAATTTTTGTAGGATAGGCTTTGTTTGACTGACCGCTACAGCCAGCGGAAGTTTTTTTTATTGTATTACAGCCAGCGGTACGTAGCGAAGCCAGCGGCTGGGGATTTTCTGTAATATTTTTGGATGGATGAGTAACGGAGCATAGCGTAAGGAGCAAGGGTATCTCAGTGAATCGAAGATCTCGTGTGCGCCTACGAGTTTCATAAAGTCAGCAGTAAGTTTGTTTTCCAATTTATTTGTTCTTTCTTGGTTGCCACATTTATTTACATTTCGCAGTTTAAGTTTAACAGGTCTGCGAACGGGATTTTGACGCCAACTTTTCGCCAAATTGGCGATGGCACCGTGTATTGGGAATTAACCTATTATTGTATTATTATAATATAATTATTAAAACTATTATTACTACTAAAACATAATAACTAAATAATATATATTATTAATTTTATATATTTAATTTATTATTAACTTTATTTAAATATAACTTTATTTGTTATTTTTATATACAGCAGAATCTCGATCTATCGTTTTTCCAGGGACCGACTGAACTGAACAATAGATGCGGGAACATAGAGCATAACAAAGAAATATGATTGTCGGGACTGAATGAAATAAACGACACATACGGGAAAGCGATGATTCGGGGAAAGATCGACAGCGATTCCACTGTATTTATTATTTATAATGTCTATTAACTTTTAATGTTAATTTAACTATTATCATTATTAAAACTATTAATAATTATTACTACTTAAAAATCATACGTCTGAAAAGGCTCAAATATCCACCTCAATAAATGCCTATTGGAATCTGTTCATAAACGGGTTGGTTTATACCTTTTTTTTTCTGGAGCCAGGTCCGGAAAGTACAAGCTGCGCCAATTCATAAAAGGAACCAACATATGTTTTTTAAGGGGGTCCTGGACACGTTTAAAAAAAAATTTATTTATTGAGTTAAAATTTTGAATTTTTTTTTGTGATGCTTAACCATAGACTTTGCAAACAAAATCACTTCCTAAACCTTCTCAAAATGTTTTTAAAAAATTTAAAAATTTAAAAAAAAGTGGGGTAATTTAAAATTGTTATAACTCGAAATATTATCTGTCGAATTTCAATTCTTTTTCATTTAACTAAACAGAAATATATAAGTTTAAATTTTGATTCAGCATTTTTTAAATATTAATTTTTAAAAAAATTAAAAATATTTATATTAAAAATTACAAAAAAAAATTATGTAACATATTTTTGAAAAATCATATTTTCAAAAGTAAATAATTTTTTCAAATTTGCTGAATAAAAATTAAAGTAAAATAGTTGAAAAAGACATGTTTCAAGTTTCAACCATTTATCTTTAACGGTTCTTGACTTATAACAATTTAAAGACGAGAAATGAGGAAAAAAACCTTCATGCAGAAAAACGCACTTACGGGTTTAAACAACGCTTGGCTACTATTAGAATGTTGTAAAAAAAATAATAATTTCTTCTGTTCTAATTAAGATAGAAACATGATTTAAACGTCATTTTAAGCCTAAAAGAACAAAAATTTTTAATGCAATAAATTTTTTTTCGAAAATTCGAACAATTTTGTGTCCTGGACCCCCCTTAACGAAGATTAAACGAAAGCAATACAAATTTTTGTCAGAACAACGCTTTTCGTGATTCTTTCGAAAAAAAGGTTGAAAATTCACGGTAAAATAGTCAGCAGAGTCATCCATCATTTAAGGATGTTTACGTTCACCTCTAACAACCTAATCTGCACTTAGAACTGTTTTAAATGTTCGATTCGTAACAATACCGTCCTATAAAAACAACTACCAGACACAAAAACTATAAATAAATAACAGAAAGAAGGGAATTCTGTTTCCCGGCCATTAGAGGACACCAATACCCGAACACATCCATTTCCAGTCAATAAGGCCTTTTGTTTTTTTCCGAAAGAGGTTTTATTTTTCACCTGCAGCGGGAGGAGAGAAAGAGATTCATAACAGCTCGAATCAGAGGGGGACTGGGGGGAAGGGGGAAACATCGCCGATGAGAGAAAACAGAAAAACGAAAGAAATGAAGGGACTAATGTCAAGACGAAAGTACAAGGAAAAGCTCTCAGTGCTTGAGTACACCCGAGGAATCGATAGAAAATGAGGATTTTACTGTAGAGCTCGCTATCGGCAACGCGGAAATTTTCTCGAAGTATTATTTCTACTCCTGATTTAAAGTTTGCTCTATAAGCAGCCGTTTTCGCTTAAAAAATAAATATGCGCACAAGATTCCTGTGCATATATTTCCTGTTACTGCAAGGGATCAGTGATTTTTTATTTTATTTTATTTATTTTTTTGACATATGTCATTCCAATTAGCTTGCAAAACAGAAACTTAGTATGATTCAATTTGAAGTGATGAAAAACAGCCACAATACTGAAAACAAGAATACAAATTAAGACAATTATTATTATAATACTTCAAAATTACTATTAATAATTATTGTTATCAATGTTATAAACACTACTACAACTATTAATAAGTATTATTACTTAAAAATTATTATACGTATACAATTATTATACTCGTACTTCTAAAAAGGTACAGATACCCACCTAAGGATATCTGTACCTTTATGTTTATCTCTCTTATATTATCTCTTAGTATATTTATATTATCTCTTAGTATATTTTCATAAAAAAAACTAAAATATTTTTCTAATGAAAATTAGATGAAAGAATGAATATTTTCGCCTCAACAATAGTTTTCGCTATATTAAAAAAAAAATTTGAAAGTTCAAAGCAATTATTCTATTATTATTAAAAATATATTTACAACTAATAATTATTATAAAGAGTTTTCCTGGAATCGTTTCATAAAAGGAACCAACGTATGTTTTTTAACGAAGATTACAGGAAAGCAATGCAAATTTTCCCCTGAACAATACTTTACTTTATTTTTTTCAAACGATCCTGAAAATTCCCGGCAGAGTCATCTATCATTTAAGATTCTTCACTACATTCGCCCCTAACACCCTAATCGGCAGTTAGAATTGTTCTAAATGTTTATATAGGACTGCATTATTACGGATCCAACAACTATCAGACACCAAAAAAATAAGTAAATAAATAACATAAAGAAGGGAATTCTGTTTTACGGCCATCAGAGGACGCCAATACTGGAACACATCCATTTCCAGTCAATAAGGCCTTTTCCTTTTTCCGAAAGAGGTTTTATTTTTCACCTGCAGAGGGAAGGGGGGCGTGAAGATACATAATAGGTCGTATCAGAGGGCGGTGGGGGAAGAAACATCGCCGATGAGAGAAAACAGAAAAACGAAAGAAATGAAGGGACTAATGTCGAGACGAAATTACAAGCAAAAGCTCTCAGCACTTGAATACACCCGAGGAATCGATAGAAAATGAGGATATTAGAGCTCGCTATCGGGTACGTGGAAATTTTCTCGAACTCTTATTTCTACTCCAGATTTAAAGTTTGCTCTATGAGAAGCCGTTGTCGCTTAAAAAATAAATATGCGCACAAGTTTCCTGTGCGTGTATTTCCTATTACTGCAAGGGATCAGTGATAATTTTTAACGTGTCATTACGATTAATAGCCTATAAAACAGAAACTCAGTATGATTCAATTTGAAGTGATGAAAAACAACCACAATACTGAAATTTCTAGCCTAAAATATCTATGACTAAAAATTATAATAGAATTATTATTATTATTATTAAAAAACTTCATAATTACTATTAATAATAATTGTGCTTATAACTATTACAAATATTAGTACAACTATTATTATTACCTAAAAATTATTATACATCTGAAAAGGTAGAGATATCCACCCAAGGATGTGCCTCTTAGAATATTTTCATAAAAAAAAACCCATTTTTTTTAAAATGAAAATTAGATGAAAGATAAGCAAATTTTTGCCTAAACAATATTTTTCGTTATATTAAAAAAAATCTTAAAAATTCAATGCAATTATTATGTTATGATAAATATTATTATTAAAAAACTTCATAATTACTATTAATAATAATTCCGCTTATAACTATTATAAATATTAGTACAACTATTATTATTATTACCTTAAAAATTATTATACATCTGAAAAGGTAGAGATATCCACTCAAGGATGTGCCTCTTAGAATATTTTCATTTAAAAAAAAATATTTTTTTTAAATGAAAATTAGATGAAAGATATGCAAATTTTTGCCTAAACAATATTTTTCGTTATATTAAAAAAAATCTTAAAAATTCAAAGCAATTATTATAAATATTATTACAATTATTAATAATTATTATAACTAAAGAATTATATTTCTGAAAAGGTTGAGATATCCATCTCAGTAAGATTCTCCTGGAATCGTTAGATAAAAGGAACCAAAGTTCGTTTTAACAAAGATTACATGAAAGCAATGCAAATTTTCGCCTGAACAATACTTTTCGTTATTTTTTTTTCAAACAATCCTGAAAATTCCCGGCAGATTCATCTATCATTTAAGATTGTTGACTATATTCACCCCCAAACACCCTAATCAGCACTTAGAATTGTTCCAAATGTTTGATTCTGTAATAATGACTTCCTATAAAAACAACTATCAGACACCTAGAGCACTAAGTAAATAAATAACAGAAAGAAGGGAATTCTGTTTTCCGGCCATTAGAGGACACCAATACCTGAACACATCCATTTCCAGTCAATAAGGCCTTTTCTTTCTCCGGAAGAGGTTTTATTTTTCACTTGCGGCGGGAGGGGGGGGGGGGGAGATACATAACAGCTCGTATCAGAGGGGGACTGGGGGGGGAGAAACATCGCCGATGAGCGAAAATAGAAAAACGAAAGAAATGAAGGGACTAATGTCAAGACGAAAGTACAAGAAAAAGCTCTCAGTGCTTGAGTACACCCGAGGAATCGATAGAAAATGAGGATTTTACTGTAGAGCTCGCTATCGGCAACGCGGAAATTTTCTCGAACTCTTATTTCTGCTCCAGATTTAAAGTTTGCTCTATAAGAAGCCGTTCTCGCATAAAAGTGAATATGAGCAAACGTTTCCAGTGCATATATTTTATTCCCCGTAAAATATTTCTTGGCCTTGCTTAATTTAAGACACCACTTTATTCACTAACTAGCGGCCCGTCCCGACTTTGTCCGGGTTGAACAAAATATTATACCAATAAATTTCTGGTTGATAGCCAATAAATTGTAAATTTTTTTTTACCTTAATAATAACCTAAATAATACCTTAAATTAATTTTACGTTAGTTAATAATTAAAATAAATTTTTTAAAAGAAAAAGGCGTGCCGGAGAACGGCTAGGTTCGAACCGCTAACGTTAGAACAGAAGCCCACCACGATAGCACCACGCTAAGGATCGTTGAAAACTTCGGAACAAAAACGATAGAGGACAATAGCAGAAACAATGGAGATTGTTAGGATTAAGCCCCTAACTTTATTTCTACTAATCAGATATACATAATATATAGCCTATGTCCATCTGGAATAATGTACCTTTCAAACAGTGAAAGAATTTTTGAAATAGGTACAGTGGTTCTGAAGATTACCCTCCACGTACAAAATCGCTCTATCTTTATATATAAGTACAGATAAATAGACAGATGTCCTCCAGTATCTTTTCAGAACCTTACCGCTTTCTCTGTAAAAATGAAAATGCTGCTTCCAGTTAAAATAGCTACCTGTTTCAGGGTGCGAGGTGTCTGTGTAGAAAGTTTATCTGTTTTGCGCATCCTATATTTCATCTTAAACACATTGTCTTGCTATTCAAGTTATACTTCTATTTTGGTAATATACCCAAAACAGCATTCGTAGAAGTTCTGAAACGTTTAACTGGGACATCCTGTATATATATATATATTTATTTATTTGCAACTTTGTAATTCTTCAAAAATTCGTAGTTTCGTAATGAAAATCATAAAATGAAATTTTCGTAACATCACCAGTTCTCGAATATTTATTTTTAAAACCAGTCAAGCATGCTTCAATTACTGTGTTGCATTGATTTCAACGTTTAAATTTAGCACCGGAATATAAGCAATTAATATTGCTAACAAACTATGATTAATATGAATATGCCTTTTAAGGCGTAGATATAACATATGTCCAGTTCTAAAACTTAAACTAATTTAATAAATATAAATATATATATATATATATATATATATATATATATATATATATATATATATATATATATATATATATATATATATATATATATATTTGTAACTTTGTTATTCTTCAAAAATTCGTAGTTTCGTAATGAAATTCATAAAATGAAATTTTCGTAACATCACCAGTTCTTCAATATTTATTTTTAAAACCAGTCAAGCATGCTTCAATTACTGTGTTGCATTGATTTCAACGTTTAAATTTAGCACCGGAATATAAGCAGATAACATTGCTAACAAACTATAATTAATACAACTTTGCAAATAATGAAACTCAAATTCCTCCTCACAACGAACTATTTATTTTTAGAAACCCTCTTAATTACGAAGCTCATCAGAGTGTGATTGAATTAAGAATAAACCTAATTTCGCCGATTATGTCTTTACTCTATAGACACTGCCAAATAAAAATAACTGAAAAAAGAAGCCAGTTTCATAAAACTAATTAATTTTTTTTACGCAAAATATCGTATCTTACGATATATGAAGAAGAAAAAAGAGGAACAAAGACATAATTTTTTTTAATTGACGCAAACAGTAACAACTTCATATAAAAAGCGAGCCACTCTTCTTTTGAGGCAAGTTTCAATTAGGATATAAGGAAAAAAATTCATTAATTCTAAACAGAACGATTACGTTTTTTAATTTCTATGGAGATAGCGAGTAACGCAAGACAAAGAGATGTTTGAAGTAGATTAAACGAAATTTAGTAAGGAGTCGAAAGAAGAAGAAAAAAAAATGTGTGTACAAACGGAATTTATCATTAACACCAAGTCGACGGGGATTTTATACAGAAAAATCCACTGAAGTTTAAAATCTGCATTACACTGCTACGTTTAAAGCAGTTTTTGAAACATTTACACTATCTCATTTCGGTAGATTAGCTTAAGCCGAAACACACACATACTGGGTAAATATACATTCAACGTTTGTGCCGTTAATTATGAGGAATGAAGAACTAATTTCTTTAAGGAAAATAAAAGGCCGAAATACACAGATACTGGGTAAATATACATTCAACATTTTGTGCCGTTAATTAAGATGAATAAAGAATTATTTTTTTAGGATAAAACAAAGAGGTAGTCTGGAAGTTGAATATTAGATACCAGCCATGGTTATTGGATCTTAGAAAAATTTTTTAACATTAATACCTATTCGACAGGGAATTTACGAGGAAAATATTCAAAATGGAATTAAGTTTAAAATTTACATTACACTTCTATGGTTAAAGCAGTTTTTGAAACATTTACATTCTCTCATTTCGGTACATTCACTTAAGCCAAAACACACACATACTGGGCAAATATACATTCAACGTTTGTGTCGTTAATTATGAGGAATGAAGAGCTAATTTTTTAAGGAAAATAAAAGGCAGAAATACACTGGGTAAATACACATTCAACATTTTGTGCCGTTAATTAAGATGAATAAAGAATTATTTTTTTAGGATAAAACAAAGAGGTAGTCTGGAAGTTGAATATTAGATACCAGCCATGGTTATTGGATCTTAGAAAAATTTTTTAACATTAATACCTATTCGACAGGGAATTTACGAGGAAAATATTCAAAATGGAATTAAGTTTAAAATTTACATTACACTTCTATGGTTAAAGCAGTTTTTGAAACATTTACATTCTCTCATTTCGGTACATTCACTTAAGCCAAAACACACACATACTGGGCAAATATACATTCAACGTTTGTGTCGTTAATTATGAGGAATGAAGAGCTAATTTTTAAGGAAAATAAAAGGCAGAAATACACTGGGTAAATACACATTCAACATTTTGTGCCGTTAATTAAGATGAATAAAGAATTATTTTTTTAGGATAAAACAAAGAGGTAGTCTGGAAGTTGAATATTAGATACCAGCCATGGTTATTGGATCTTAGAAAATTTTTTTAACATTAATACCTATTCGACAGGGAATTTACGAGGAAAATATTCAAAATGGAATTAAGTTTAAAATTTACATTACACTTCTATGGTTAAAGCAGTTTTTGAAACATTTACATTCTCTCATTTCGGTACATTCACTTAAGCCAAAACACACACATACTGGGCAAATATACATTCAACGTTTGTGTCGTTAATTATGAGGAATGAAGAGCTAATTTTTTAAGGAAAATAAAAGGCAGAAATACACTGGGTAAATACACATTCAACATTTTGTGCCGTTAATTAAGATGAATAAAGAATTATTTTTTTAGGATAAAACAAAGAGGTAGTCTGGAAGTTGAATATTAGATACCAGCCATGGTTATTGGATCTTAGAAAAATTTTTTAACATTAATACCTATTCGACAGGGAATTTACGAGGAAAATATTCAAAATGGAATTAAGTTTAAAATTTACATTACACTTCTATGGTTAAAGCAGTTTTTGAAACATTTACATTCTCTCATTTCGGTACATTCACTTAAGCCAAAACACACACATACTGGGCAAATATACATTCAACGTTTGTGCCGTTAATTATGAGGAATGAAGAGCTAATTTTTTAAGGAAAATAAAAGGCAGAAATACACTGGGTAAATACACATTCAACATTTTGTGCCGTTAATTAAGATGAATAAAGAATTATTTTTTTTAGGATAAAACAAAGAGGTAGTCTGGAAGTTGAATATTAGATACCAGCCATGGTTATTGGATCTTAGAAAATTTTTTTAACATTAATACCTATTCGACAGGGAATTTACGAGGAAAATATTCAAAATGGAATTAAGTTTAAAATTTACATTACACTCCTATGGTTAAAGCAGTTTTTGAAACATTTACATTCTCTCATTTCGGTACATTCACTTAAGCCAAAACACACACATACTGGGCAAATATACATTCAACGTTTGTGCCGTTAATTATGAGGAATGAAGAGCTAATTTTTTAAGGAAAATAAAAGGCAGAAATACACTGGGTAAATATACATTCAACGTTTAGTGCCGTTAATTATGATGAATAAAGAATATTTTAGATGAAACAAAGAGTTAGTCAGGAAGGTGAATATTTGAAAGCAACCATGGTTGTTGCATCATAGAAAAGAATTTTAATATTAACACCGATTTCACAAGGCATTTATGAGGAAAATATTAAAAATAGAGTTGAGTTTAAAATCTACATTACATTGCTATGTTTAATGTAGTTTTTGAAACATTTACACTCTCTCATTTCGGTAGATTCACTTAAGCCAAAATACACATATACTGGGTAAATATACATTCAACATTTGTGCCGTTAATTATGAGGAATGAAGAACTAACTTTTTACGAAAAAAAAAAAAAAAAACAAATTACACAGATGCTGGGTAAATATACATTTATGTCGTTGATTATGATGAATGAAAAAAAAAGTTCAAGGGAAAAAAAAAGACCAAAATACACAGATACTGTGTAAATATACATTCAACATTTTGAGCCGTTAATTATGATGAATGAAGAACCAATTTTTTAAGAAAAAAAAATGTAATCAGTAAGTTGAATCTTAGAAACAAACCCCGATTCTTAAATTTAATTGTTAAGTCTTAAAGAATTTAACCTAAACACCGAGTCGACATGGAACTTATGAAGAAAAATCCAAAATGGAGCTCAGTTTAAAATTTACTACACAGCACTGTTTGATACATTTACACACTCTCATTTCGATTGATTCACTTAATACAGAAAATAAAAAATAAGGACTTTTCAAGGCCTGTAAAGGATTGTATGAACCCTGATGAACAGTAAGAAATTTTTGCTTTTCAACCATTTCCATATTAACAAATTATGTTTTTACAACAGAGATTAATTTTACTTATCAAATTTTCCTTATTTTCTTAATCGCGAAAAAGAAGCACTTTTTGAAAAACTTTTCAAGGACCCTTATAAATAGAAACTGAAAAATAAGGACTCCTCAGGGACTGGTGAGGATCGTATAAACCCTGATGAACAGTAAGAAGTTTTAACTTTTCAGCCATTTCCATATTAACAAATTGCTTTCCCAAAAGAGATTAATTTTACTTATCAAATTTTCCTAATACTAAAATCGTAAAAAATAAGCACTTTTTGAAAAACTTTTCAAGGACCCTTATAAATAGGAATTGAAAAATAAGAACTCCTAAAGGTCCGTATGAACCCTGATGAACAGTAAGAAATTTTAGCTTTTCAACCATTTTTAAATTAACAAATTGCTTTCACAAAAGAGATTAATTTTACTTATAAAATTTTCCTAATACTGAAATCGCGAAAAATAAGCACTTTTTGAAAAACTTTTCAAGGACCCTTATAAATAGAAACTGAAAAATAAGGACTCCTCAGGGACTGGTGAGGATCGTATAAACCCTGATGAACAGTAAGAAGTTTTAGCTTTTCAACCATTTCCATATTAACAAATTGCTTTCACAAAAGAGATTAATTTTACTTATCAAATTTTCCTAATACTAAAATCGTAAAAAATAAGCACTTTTTGAAAAACTTTTCAAGGACCCTTATAAATAGGAATTGAAAAATAAGAACTCCTAAAGGTCAGTATGAACCCTGATGAACAGTAAGAAATTTTAGCTTTTCAACCATTTTTAAATTAACAAATTGCTTTCACAAAAGAGATTAATTTTACTTATAAAATTTTCCTAATACTGAAATCGCGAAAATTAAGTACTTTTTGAAAAAACTTTTCAAGGACCCTTATAAATAGAAACTGAAAAATAAGGACTCCTAAAGGACTGGTGAGTACCGTATGAACCTTGATGAACAGTAAGAAGTTTTAGCTTTTCAACCATTTTCATATTAACAAATCATGTTTTCACAAAAGAGATTAATTTTATTTATCAAATTTTCCCAATGCGGAAATCGCGAAAAATAAGCACTTTTTGAAAAAACTTTTCTAGGATCCTTAAAAATAGAAATTAAAATATAAGGACTCTTAAATGACTGGTGAGGACCGTACGAACCCTGACAGTCAGTAAGTAGATTTTAGATGTTCAGTACAACACATTTTTTAACACAAAACAATTTAAATTAATTTTATTTAACAAACACTCCTTATAATGAAGTCGTTTCAGTGGAAATTAACTCAAAAAATGTCCCGATGATACTGTAAGACTCATTTCTCGTGTACTAATCAATTTTAGATACTATGTTTATCATTTTCAAACTGCATATTTAAACTGTGCCATATCGTTTAAAGAATTTCGATAAGCGCGTGCTAATTAACATCGGGGATAAAATCGGTAAGCTCTATGGCCACCCTCCTAACACGACGAAAACGAAGCAAACTTCGGAACCCAGATATTGCATTTCGATAACATTAAAAATATCTTAGCAAAGGACTCTCAAAACTAATTTATGAAATTGCTTAAAATTTACAGTGTTTACAATATGCAGGATGTTTCAGAACTCTTTTTACAAATTTTAAGGGGATGGTAGACTTTCATATTACCAAAAAATCGAACAAAAAATTTGAATTTTTTTTGTGTATTAATATTTTAAAAACATGTGAATAGTGGAATAAAATGCATTTAAAATGTATAGTAAAAAGTAAAATTAAAACTTAGTGGCTTTAGAAATGTAAGTATCAAAGGTAGATGAAAAAAACCACTTTTAAAAGGCTTTTTCTAAAAATGGGTCATTTCCAGATTTTCAAGTCTTTGAAATGTGAATTTTTAAAGATTAATTTTTAGAATTTAATTTATTATATGTTGGTCACGTGATTTCTTTACTTTTTGGGATACTTTAAACTAATTTTGCGTCACGTGCATAACAACGAAATAGACAAAAAAATATTTTTTTTTTTCTTGCTAATGCGGCAGACGATTGGACAAAAAAAATATTAAAATATTAAAAAACAAAAAAATATTAAAATACAGTAAAAGATATGTACCTCAAACTGTACTATATTCTTTAGTATGTTCTATTAGATTTAATTTGAATATTTTTCCTCTACATTATTTGGTCTATAAAAATATCCATACGATTTTTATAAATACATTTTTTCGTCTTTTTTACATCAATTGCATACAATGATCGCTGAATTTATTATATATATATTTGCATTAATTGCATACATTGACCAATGTATTTAATTGGAATATACTCCGTAGCGAAGTACGGGTAATCAGCTAGTTATTTTATAATAGCAAATTCAAACTAGCTCTTTCTCTCTCTCTCTGGAGAGAGAAAAAAAAAGTGTATTCTACAAATTTCAACCACGCACCAAAGTGCTGTTAAAACCTCAAAACCAATTTCCCTCCCTTAACAACTTACAATATAATTACACGCTCAGATTTTTTTTTATAAATTGTACTATAAAGTTGTCGGTGGTAGCAATAAACCGTCTGATAGACACTCCCGTTCGTAGACTGTGATGGGAGAATATCGCATCGATAGTCGTGTATCCGCTCGTCCTATAATATTTTGGATTCGTTCTTCTCCTTCTTCGAACAGGATAATTATCCTAGCTAAGTTGAACTAAGAGAAGGATACGCCGAAGGTTATTGCTACAGCAAATTTTGAGAAACGTGATGTACAATATATAATAACAGGACAATCAACGATTTCACCGCATTTGAGTGCTCGTTAGTGCTCGCAATAGAAGTAAATAAACTTTGAAAAGTATACTAAATCATAAAATCATGAGAATTAAAAGAAAACACTAAAGTAATAAAATAGTACATTGAGTACAAATGAGTGCTCGTTAGTGCTCGCAATAGAAGTAAATAATCTTTGAAAAGTATACTAAATCATAAAATCATGAAAATTAGAGAACACTGATTTAAAAAATAGTACATATTCTGTTATCTTAAAACATAAAAAATTAGATACATTAATTTGCGAAATTTTTTTTTTTTAATTTTATTTAAAAAGTATTATTTACTAAGTATATGGATAGGATTTAAATCCATAAAATAAATATCACTTTCATCATTGATACCGTACTAGCCTTATTTTCATGTATCAGTCAAATTTCGATACGGTTCATATAAATAAAACAGAAGCCGCTTAAGAAAACGAACATTTTACTTACGATAAAACTTGTAAAAAAGGCAAAAGATTTTTCCTACTACAGCTCTAAATAAAGTTCAACTTACCCATTTTCTAAAAAAAAAATAAATAATTACCCACATTA
The DNA here is from genome assembly GCA_907164885.2 of Dolomedes plantarius. NCBI lineage: Eukaryota > Metazoa > Arthropoda > Arachnida > Araneae > Dolomedidae > Dolomedes > Dolomedes plantarius. The sequence goes on along the minus strand of OU015499.1, from coordinate 91,951,658 downwards.
AAAATTATGACCCTCGCGTGTTCAGAATTTCGTCGTTTCCCGAAAAGCAGCCAGATTTCAGGGTAGATTATTTCCCAGGTCAAACATTTTTGTTCGTGACGTTATACATGCGTCTAATTTACTCGCTGCATCAAATATGCATGCAAAAATAGTATTTTTCAGTGCCCTACAAGCCCTTTTTCTTTCATACGTTTCATTTCGGCACGTTAGCAAAGATGAAAGCTTATAATTAAAAGCTCTTTACTATTTTAACTTGTACCACCTTAACAACTTATGTAGTCTTGTTAATGTTTCACATAGCGTAAATTTTGCATAGGGTGTACTTCTATATAAAAGTTATTAAATATAAGTGGTCTTTACTTCACTATTAAGACGTGACAAGAAATAATGTTTCATATATATATATATATATATATATATATATATATATACACATACACACACACAAGTTTATATATGTATGCATATATAATGTAATTTTCAATAAGATCGTATTAGAATTTGTTATTAGAATTGCTTAAAATATTTAATAAATTAGAATAATATATTAATTTCTTTATAATTTTTTTATAAACTACATTAAAGAATAAACTAAGAATATTTATTTTAAAATATTTTAATTTGTTCTTTTTATTCAGAATGCAATAAAAATAAATTTTCTTCATTATTTTTTTATTAATTTCTCACTGCTGTAAGATGTATTCTTTTCACGACTTTTTTGGTTAATTCAATAACTTTAAAAATAAAGGGGAAAAATGTCCTTTCTTTCATCTTCGCACAGAGAAACATTATCGAGTAAGCGCCTTGTTTTCCTTTAGATACTATAGATTTGAAGTAAACAAGAGATTCTTCTTTCAGCCGAGAGAGGGCAGTAACATATTATATATATAATAGCCGTTGTCTCTGTATAACACTTCCGGGCTGTAATCATCCTTCAATTGAAACCCTCAGTAAACAAACAGCCGGTTAGGCTTAATTTCAATTTCAGATGTGGATCAGAATTTTTTCTTATCTAAAAACTAATATCTTCTCCATCAAATCACGTTTGTTCAGCGTATTTTTCTATAAAACATTCAGAACTAAAAAAAATTGGAGCGATTAGCTGTATATTTAACAGTTTTTAAAAATCTGTTTACTTTTGCGATGAATTCTGAAAGTAAACAAACTTGAATGTGAATGAATCAAGTAGCTCAAGTAATCATACCGAGTAGTGAGCTGTAAAAAACTGGATGGCAGTCTTCTACTCCAATCGTATGAAAAACCAAATAAATAAAAAAATTTGAAAGGGTTTGCTTTTACAAGATGTGGATTAAATGCAATATTGTTAGATAATTCGGGATATTTTTTAACTTTCATATACTTTTTCCATTATGACGTCATTATTAGTATTATGACGTCAAAATGACGGGTTACCTTCTAGTTATAAGATATTCATTTAAAAAATAATTTTTTTTTTTTTTACACTTAATGATAAAAAATTGTTAAATAAAATTTAAAAGATCAAAAACACTTCCTTCTGTGAACTCATTTTAACGAAATATTCGTGTTTCTATGTCTTATCTTTCAATAGTATGGTATTCTTACAAATATGGCTTGTTAAGCTTTATTTCTGTCGTATTAAATTACTAACTAAGTCA